>JAOXNG010000021.1:116299738-116311327 GCA_028566535.1 Scolopax minor | reverse complement strand
TTTTGTTTCAAAAAAAAAAAAAAAAAAAGAATTAATTTAGCATCAGCTAAATCATTCTTCCACAGCACAAATCATTTTCATTCTGCAGCAAGAACAGTTTGATTGTAATGCAACACCCAGCATTGCATATGCAAACACCAGAAAAACGTTTAATTTTATAGTATTTCAGGAAGAGGATCTAAAAATCATCCTCTGTTATTCTGTATAGCAATTAATTCAGTCATGACCTCATAATAATGTGGGGTTCTAAGCTGTAATTAAAGTAAAATTTTAATATTACCTTTAAAAGCGAAATTTTAATTACAGCTGAACCACCTAAATGTGTATCTTAATAATTAATGAAGACTTAAGTTTGTCCGGATACAAAGATAAATTATTGTAATACTCATTAGGTACAAAGCAAAGGCTTGAAAGAGCATGATTTGGTTACTTTAAATTATGATATTAATTTACTAACTAATTTCAAGGCACATGTGTAGTGCACATGTGTAAAACCTCCTCGATGCAGCCAGCTTAGACACACACACACGGGCTGGAATGTCCCAATTCTGATCAAAGATGTGTGTAGCCGGATGTGCGGTTAATTCACTGATCAAATTTTCACAACTGAAAAACATCTTGAAACATCCCCCAGTTACCAGTAGTGTGTGCTTTTTACTTTATCATCAGATTTACTCTTCATCATTTTACATTTTAGGACGTATCTTAAAAATAACGTAACCTCTTTCTCACGCTTTAAAAAAAAAAAAAAATAAAAGAAGGAAGGAATAAAGATAAAAAGGCACTGGTTTTCAGTTCCAGTATTCCTGAAGGGCACAGTAAGACTGAGTGAAATAAATTTAAAATTGCCATACGATCTGAACTCTAATCTTAGTGACATGTTCTTACAGTAAGCTCGTGCTCCATAAAACCTATATAAAAATGTCAGGACTAGATGCATAGCATATGCACGCAATGTCAGACACAAATCTGTCCTGTAACAATAATATACAGTAGCTCCTCAACGTGCAGGAGAGAGATTTTAAAATGCACTAAATCTATACAAACAGTCTACTGTCAGACTTCAACACTTTCTACTGAATCAACCAGATGTACTGAATAAACACGACTTAATGACTACTAGATTTTATCGGCTATGTATAAAGTTAAAAGAATTTGAACTAACAACTGTCTGAAGTCTTCTACCATCACATTTAATAATCTTACTTGCCTACTGAACTGGCTAGAGGTAGTAAACATACATAACACAATGGCTATTCCACTTGATCAGATAGTCATAAAATAAGAATAATCTAAAAACAATAAAGATACTGAGATGGGCAACAATTTTACTAGTCTCAACACTAATTTAAAAGACGTCTCTTTTTTTTCTTCTTTACATACCTGGTTGTTATCAATTACTGATGTGTCTTCACCCCTTCTTGTTGCAAAACTTCCTTTAAAAAAAAAAAGTCTTAGAGCACACACAGCACAACGTGAGACCTATGTACATAAAAATACTCTTTTTTTTTCAGTAGCCCAGGAAATCTGAAGGTTTTTTTAGGCTGACGATATCTTCACATAGAAACAGAGAACGTCTGCAGACAGTAAGAAGCCTTTAGTAAGCCTTTTTGCTGCACCATAATAATCTGATCCAGAAATTCAAGGGTACCTTAAACAACGGGCTACCTGTTCTAGCCATGCTTAGGAATGTGGCCAAATCATTTTTATTGATTTAACCTTTATAGGAATGCTACATATCCTCAGAGCAAAACATTTCTAATGCATTTATAATATGATATACCTCTGAGAAGTTATGAAAAAAAAAAAAAAAATCATCTTATGACAGATAGTGTAGCCCCCCTAGACTACTATGATTTTTCTGATTTAGCGATCGATAGGCATTCGAGTGTTAGAATATTTTCTGAGTTTGTACGTGTCTGTACTCACAGGGTGAAGTCAGAAACTGTAACACTTACAGAGGACAAGACTAATATCTGACCTGTCTTTGTTTAAGGAATAAGAGCTGGTGAACTGATAGCCAAGACTCTAAATACTCCTTTCATTCTAGGGTTACACATCAATCACGTTACCTGCAAACATATCAAGTTAAAACTTCCAGAATTTACAGTCCTTTTTGAATAAACTGAGCAGCATGCAAGTTATGGTCAGAGAGCTCACAGAAGGTGGTTTGTGTATCTCACCAGAATTCTTAAAGAAGTACTTCTCAAATTCCCTCTTCATCAGAAATCTACTTCATACATGTTTCAAATCAGTGTTTCTTGATGTCAGATTCACATTCTATTATTTTGAAGCTGGGGTTTGAAACAAATAGTGTCTTTCAGTATTTGTTGTTCTTTGGCACACTACAAACCACACTTGAGCATTACCAGGAGTCACTTGTTTTTCAGAAAGTAAACTGTTCTGAGTTTTTTCATTATGGTAAACTTCTTTGCAGTAGAAAGCAGAAGTGAATACAGAGTTCATCAACCAGAAGCAAATGCACTTTGCAAATTTACAAATACAAATTACATTAGTAATATTTCTAATAAAGAAAACTGGCGGACAGGAGGGGTGTTTCCTTTCAAAAAAACCACACACAAACACAAATGGAGAAAAGCTGGTAAAGTAAAAAATTCTTACTCCTAATAGCCACTAGCATGAAATTCTAGAATGTTATTCCTCACAACAGAAAGCAGCAGAGCCAGCCACAGTTTAGGCAGGCAACACACTGTAATACAGATCACCTATTTTAATAAAATTTAGCTCTACATTTTTTTCTGAAGACAACAATGTCTAGAAACCACTGATATTAAGGTATCCCTTGTCTACACAGAAATATATGTAGCAAACCTACAAAGACCAAAAAATATTAAAACATTTACTTAGGGAGATAAGTGCCTGTCTACACATGTAATGTAGTCAATTTGGTGCATCAAAGCAGTAATTGCAATCAGAATATATGGCACATTAAAAAAAAAAAAGCTTGCAAATTCTCACAGATTTTACTTTTTTTTTCTTTTTGTCAATAAAAGTTTGGCTTGTCTTTCAGATCATTTTGTTTCTTCTTGCACTTTATCTAAGAAATATTCTAAAGATGAATCCATGCCCCAATATACAACATCCACACATAAACATCCCTTGACACAAGCCTCACACTTTGGTAAAACAGATGAAACTAAGACCTTAATGTCACACGCAGCAGTGGTGGGGTTTTTTTATTTTTTTATTTTTTTTAAGGACAGCCTGGTTCTATCTTCATCCATGCTGCATATCAAGGATCTGAGCAGATGAGTGCTTGCATTTATGCAAACCCAGTTTGCTGTGTACTACAGGAGACCAAGATCATTCAAAAACCCCTTATCACACACAGACCAGGGATGATACCCATGAATAACTAACCAGTAACTCCAAATAAGAGCCCAGAAAGACCACTGAAACATATCAGATCATACTTACTTGCTTTCAACTTTAGCACTTGTAGAATAAAAGTTAATGGAACAAGAGGAAAACAAAACTATAGGAGAAAAAAAGTCCTTTGGAAGGTACATGTTTGAAAATCTTTGTAATGGAGAGTCTGGTGCTGAGAGCTGTTCTCTCCTCCACTGCTATGTTACAGAACAGAATTTCTGCTGTCACTGGCTATTACAGTGGACCTTAAGGAAAGATCTAGGCAATACTGGAAAGCAGAGAAATATGTTAGAAATGCAGATTTCTATTTATTTTTTTTTTCAGACAGTGATGATGGAAAAAAAGCCTAGTTTAAATGCTGTTACACTAATAAAACTACTTACGGTAGCACTCCGTTTTTTTATAACATAATAGATACATTTGTACAAGAGTATTTATTAGCACAGTTATCCCAGCAAACAATAACATCTTTTGATGCTACAGAAAAGCTGCTCTGTGCTGGCAATGTGAGAAAGGTCAGATGGTGGAAAACTAACTTCATGCTCTTAACCTGTAAACTCTTTCCTTTCCTGGCTACTCACAAATGTCCTACCCAGGGGAGACCCACAGCCCTTCCAAAAACTCACGTAGGGAACCTTCTGCTCTGTTCTGATGGAACACAACACACCCACGTTCACCTTCAGGAGCTCAGGCCTCCGGGGCAGCTCTCAGAGTAAATCTGTCTACACAGATCTGCCACAGAAAAATTGCCTCCAGATTTTCAGTTCATAAAGATTTTATATAGACACACACACATATATATATATATATATCCATACATATGTGTTCTGTAAAAAGCAACATACTTAACTGCTGGAGTCTGCATACTATTAGAGGAGCAACTGTGATACTTCAGGAACCCTAAAACTTGATTTCAGTGTTTTGAATATGGTAATAGAGAGTAAAGAGAGAGCAAACCTTGGGAACATATTTTGCCAGGCTTGTTTCCTCAAGCAGGAAAACTGTACAGATCAGGAAAAGCTATTTTCTCTGACATCTTACTGGTATTATACAAGAAAGACAGGAGCACTGAAAAAAAAAAATACTCATCTTTGGTGACATCCACAGATGCTTAGGGTGATGGAGGTGTTATAGGTCAGGCAATACACATGTTTGGACAACATATAATCTGAATAGCACACCTTGTTTTCATGGCAATTAGGTAATTATTCATTGTTTCCCAGTGAATTAATTTTTTTTTGGTTTACTGATTCTACCCACATTTTCTAGTGGTGAAAGCAGCAGGAGAAACCCATTTCACTGCCAAATACTTCGAGTCTGGCAAACATGTCCCTTAGCACATTGCTGCCCACCTCTCATACTTCCAACCTTCTCAGTGTTAGGCCTCGAGAGTAAGGAGTACAGCTCTGGCCCAGTTTCCAAATGCCAGTTCTTGGCCATTGATCTTCTCTGTCAAAGGTGTTTCTAAGCATCTTCACACCTCTCTGCTACCCTGCTATCTCCTCTATTTACTGACAGAGCAGGGTATAGCTCCCACAAGAAGGTGACTCCAAACCTACCTGAACATATTAGGATCACAAATCATATTCTTCTACTTTCAAAATTAGCAAAAAGATTACAACCACCCGACTAAAGATTTTTCAACTGTTTTATTTTCACATGGCAATGGTTATCTTTTGGTGTGGCTTTTAGAGGTCCTGGTCCCATGTAGAAGCCAGAGCCACCTAGAAATTCTAGACATCTTAAACCCCCATCCATCATTTATTTAGCAGGAATTTTGAAGATTATATTTTTATTATACATTTGTGCAGTGCCTCCCATAATAATACTAATCCATAGGTACAACCCTTATATGACAATACAAACAATATCAATAGCAGAACTTTTATAACCAGCATCATCAGATCAGCCTTGCTGAGCACGTTTGGTTTAGTCCAAAGTAAAGCTGTCTCCTGCAAGGTTAACTTATTTTGATGTATATTTGAAAAGTGCGTTCTAAATAAAAATAAAAATTTAAAAAGACATACTGATGACTCACATCGTCAGGACTTGGTAATTTTGGTTCTTGCTGGAAAAACGCTTAGCAAATATTGTCAGCAAAATGCTTCCATTTTCTTTGTGTAAGCATATTTTAAACCTGAAAATAGCAATGCTAACAATTGTGCCATCACCAAATATAGCTGTTCTCTACTTTGGATAGGATCCTGAAGGTATTTTCAACTAGAAAACTGGTCTTGGATGCAACTAAAAATTCAAAAAAATTCAAAGCATTTATGATTTTAAAAACCTCACTGACCGACTTAGTTATGTCAACAGCACCATACAGGATTCTGATTGATTAAAAAGAGTTGATTATTGCATTCTCAGACAGTTTCCTAAAACCCACAGTTCACACTTTACGTAAAGTATTGTCCTGCACCTGGTCCTCATACACCAACACCCTTCGCTCAAACCACTGCCGCATCCGAGATTCTGAACAGTCAACCCATGAACACTTACAGAGTGGAAAGACAACCAAAATGGATTCATGAAGTACAAATGATTACATATCAATTAACTGATTAGTTTCACAGAAAAACTTGACTTTATCTGTAAAGATTAAGCAACAGAACCAAAGCAATCAGAAAAAAACCTGATGCTGTTCACATGTTATCCAAGGGGACTTGTAAACTCGGAGGAGAGTAAGAGTTGCAGTACAGTGTGTTGTGAACCATAGTTGGTAAGAGTGACTCCCTATCAAAATAAAACATATTTTAAGTGTCCCACAGAAATATGTTATGTCCAGTTTTGTTCAGGTTTATATATTCAGCACAGATGAGATAACAGGAACCACAGTTACCTCAATTTACTATGACATCATGCTGGAGGACACTCATTTGAGGAGAACATTATAGCCTTGATCAGTTAGAGAAAGCTCAAAGCCAAGAGGATTAATTTAAACAGACAAGTGGAAAAATGCAGACTTAGTTATTAACCTTTAAACAATTAATTCTCTTTCTCAAAAAATGGTAATTTAGAAGAAAATCTGTAAATTAAGAAGGGTTGCAAAATAAACCAGTTACAGGAATTTGATGCATTCTCACAAATGCTATCAGGCCTATCATACCCATAGAAAGCAGGAGATGGCTTCTGCATGTACCCATGAAAAAGCTGAACAAGAAAAAGTTTTTTACTTTTTCTTTGGTTTTGATACCATCTTTTGAGAGGACAAGAGGGGAAAAAACCCCAAACACTGGTAGGAAATAATCCATTAGTATCAATGTGGAAAAAGTTTAAAAAAGTGGGTTAGTCACTACAAAGTGAGCAGTGACCAACTCTTCCTCAGGCTTGTGGTGAAAGACAAAAAGAAATCAGAAGCAAAGGAAGTGGAAGAAGAGGTTTTGAACAATTCAGTATTCCAGGGCTAGGTTGTAACTATGCCAGATGTGCTACAAAAGGACCTACCAAATGGGTTTACAGACCTAAAAGGCCCAGGGTAATCCAATCTACACAGCTCCTAAAGCAAGCCTGTTTTTGAGATATTTACTTATTTTTTTAACCAGTGAGGAAGTTGATAGAATACATCCCTTGCATCCAACTTATTTTCACACTATATCCAGAGTAATTAACTCTGCTCAGTTGTACCCTCTCTACAATCTTGTAGAATAAAAAGGCAAGTTATCACAGTCATCTTTTCCCTGGAGAAAGAAAGGAGCAACTATCAGAAAAGAAAGTTTGATCTGTGGAAATTACCCAACAATCACCTTCCCTAGAGAGTTTGGTGCAGAGGAGACAGAGGGCATCAGGAAGGTTTTGGTAATAAAGAATCCTGCCTCAGTGGCCTGGAGTGGAATAGGCAGATTCTTTCTGTTCCCTCCCAGCCCTACACCTCTTTTATTCAATGACTAACAACAATCATTGATAAAGGTAAGGGCTTTGAAACATCAACTTTCCACAAGAAAAGGTAGGATGGAAACCTTGCAGTGCCTCAGCTGCCCTGAGGGGTGTGCTCAGGTGCACACATTCATTCTTCAGTTGGTCTTACGACTCCTTAATGGAAGGGGAATGAACAACTTTCAAATTAGCATGGAAAAAAAAAAAAATGAGTATACATGCAAGTATGATAGACTGTATAAGGCAGTAAAAATTCACATCCCAGTTTCTCTATGGGGAATCTGTTTGCGTGCCCAAAACCAACAATAATTTATAACAGAAAGTATAGCGAGTCTTGAGATCTCTGGATTTCAGTGAAAGGTTTTGTTTATTTATCAATAGGCCTTACTCAGCAAAGCACTTAAGTCCATGAACAGCTTTGTGTATCTCGTTCCCAACCAAGTCAATACTAATATCCTGCTCAAAATCTGAAACCATCCAGATAACCTCACAGTCTGCTCTCAAAGTGTAAAATACATATGAAATGTTTCCAGTTCCCATTACTGAATTCCATAAGTGATGCACAACTAATTTTTAATTTGCAGTTACCACAAAAAAGTCAAGTAAGAATACAAATCACTTCTGTAATTTTTTTTACCCCTATTGAGAGTAAGATTTAAAATTCTGCAAGATAACTTCTGTCAAGTTCTAAAGCACCCAAATTTTGGCCTAGCAAACTAGAAAAGCAAGGAGGGGTTGCACATCCTAATTGAATGGTGGAGTTCTGTGGGGTTTTGTTGTTGTTGTTGGTTTGTTTGGTGGTTTTTTTTTGGTTGTTGGGTTTTTGTAGTTGGTTTTTTTTTTTTTTTTTTTTTTACAATATGCACTACTAAGTAAGACAACTCAAAAACTCAACAAGAGGTTACTTACTGGGCTCTGTCCTGCTTTGGTAACAGATAACAGCTGAACTGAAGGTTTAAGTAGCAACTCAAGTCATGTTTACAGCTGCCTTTGTTTTCTCTTTGGTAAAGGACCTTCCCTTGTAAATTTTAACAAAGTAGCACAGACTTCTGAAAACTGAGAGCTTTGCAGATAGAGCTGAAATGCTAGAAAGCAACTTAAGTACATTTTAATTTAGTCCACCTTACTTTGTCTTAGAAATCAAGTGCATTTCTTTAAGATAGGGGCCCTGACCAAGATTTAGAAGATGTGGCTCCAGTTCTTAATCCAAGACTGATCATACCAACCCCCAAGGTTAAGAAGATAGAAAGACAATCATATAGTTCCTTCTACCAGTAGTCTCAGAAGATCAGAGCTGAGACACATTGACAAAGTGAAAGGAAAGACTACAGCAGCTCATCATTACCTCTTTGAGGAAAAATAAAACACTTGGCTTTTCCATTTGGCAAAAAATAAAGACCACTCACACATGTTGTTGCATTAATTACAAGCACGTATATCAGAAAAGCCTCACCAAAATTAAATTGTAAATACTCTATGTAAAAACTAAACAGCAGAATTTTAAACTGTGCTCACACTTGCTCATTCCCATAGTCCAAAAAAAACTTATTTTGTTTTTTTGACATTTAAAAGTCCCTGAAAAAATTTTTCTTTACCTTTGGCTATAATATTGAATGTCTCAGCTGCATGAGCAATAGCTATGCTCTTACAATGAGCAATAAAATATTCCTAAGTGCATTTTCTTTCATCTACAATGAGAAAGGAGTCTTTCACTGACCACAAAAACATACGACTATCACCTCTTGTGCAGTATTAAAGTAGCAGCAACTGTTATTCGTGTTTTTATCATCCCACATTTAAAGCAGCAAGAGTTTAAACAAAAAGCAGCAGTAACAGCTCTCATCAGCTGGAGAAGATGCCAGTTCTTCAGCTTAGTGCATGTGACTAATTGCTGATACTGGCTACCAGCACTTGTCTTTAAGAGTAGATACTGATCCAAGAAACAGGTGACACCCAAGGAAAGCCACATGGCAACCTTGCATCGAACAAATAATCATACCAAAAAAGGGGGATAATTCCTATTTAATTTGTATTAGGGCAACCATCTTCACTGTTGTGTTGCCAACAGAAAAATCAGATGATCGTATGGATATCAAACACATCTCACTATATCTCCTACACGAAACAGACTAGAGAAAGATTTATGAAAACAGATAAGGAAAAGACAAAAGTCTCCACTAAAACTAAATGGTTTTAATGGAGGAGTTTCTGCCCAGGGCCTCAATATCCAGTTGATAAAACAGTGTTATGACTTTGCTGTTTCAAAAGGACATTTTGAAAAAAATGTCAAATTGATCAATCAATCAATCTTTCCCTCAAGCCATATGTTACCACGTGGAGATGTCTTTCGAAGAAAGAAATTAAGCGTCCTGTATGTAGAGTTCCTCAATTCATGTTTAAATAACCAATTTTCAAAATTTTGGACTATTTTTCTGGATTAATGTAAACATTAAAAAAATAGATAAAAATCAAAGGCCCAAACCACCAGCTGCCTTACGAATTCAAAGATAAATATTGCCATCCTAATCCCGGCTCCAGAAATATACTTGACTTTGATTATTCAAACACCGCGGTGCTTTTTCAAAAATAATTCTGTAATTCATTAGAAAGAACCCTCAGAGTTTCACCTCTCCTTCTATAAATTGATCACTTATCTTTTCGCTCATCTGAACCATGGCAGGACCCTATAGATTCCAAGTTGTGCCTGTAAAGTCAGGGCTGGGCACGTAACTAGAGCAGGGTGTGAAGGGTCCTACCTGGGCAGGCAGAGGGGAAGATCCTGCCAGTGCAAACTCGCAGGCAGAGCTTGTTTTAATGCATGTCTTTCCAAAAGAGAGTCTCATTCTTGAAGGAATAGAGCTGGTATTTAAGAGAGAAACAGAGAAACCAGAAGTTTGCCAACTAGTTACAGAGCCTTTCTCTTGCAAGCCACCAGATATACATCTAGCTCTGCTTAACATGTATTAAAGCTGGTTCAGTTCAGTAGATTTTCAGTATTCACCCCATAGGTCTACTTACTTGCAATTTTATTTCAGAGGGCATAAGCACACCAAGAAGCCCAAGATCAACAGCATTTCTGTAACTCTCATAATAAACCCTATTCAGAGGCAATCAGCATTTATACCTCTACAGTTTTAAAGTTAATTTGCATACAGCTAAATTTAATTGCATTATTTGTATTACGTGTTTCAGAGTTTCATTAAACTCGATTCCCACAACTGATCTGTCCACCATCAAAAGCTAAATTGGAATTACTGGTAGATTAGTAGAGGCTTAGGAAGTTAAACAGGTAACAAAAATATTTTTGTGCATGAAAAAATAAAGTGGCTTTATTTCCTTATCTTAAGGAAAGAGTTTATATCCCCTCTCAGTAGGTAATATAAAGAAAACTCTATGGTTTCTCTTACATCAAAGCTTGTAGTATGAAGTCATGCTCACTTCTATGACCATACAATCTTTACAAAGATGGTGTATTAAAGTCTTATTCAATAATCACCTCCTTATCTCAGCACACCACAACTAATAGATATTTCTTCTTCTCTAAATGCTGTAAATACACACACATCAGCATGCATAAATTACCCAAAAAACAGCCACAATCTTTTTTTTTTTACTAATACTACAGTGAAGTCCTCATCACTGAGGCTGTAAATCAAGAGCCAAGAGTTATTCAGCAGTCTTTACTGCTCTTGACTCAACTGCTTTACCTAATTATTAGATAAAACATAAGTGTAGGAGAGAGATCTGGCTTTAGTGAATGTGCCACCTATACAGTTATGCATTCAATTTAAACAAAACACTAAGTAATTTAGGGAGCTTTTTGGAGAGGTGAAGGGATGTTAAGAAAATGCATTCTCACTGATCAGCCTCTTCCTGCCCCCTTTTTTATGCCTGTGTCTCTTCCTAGATAGTTAAGTTAGACAAAGAGATTAATATTAATTTGAAGTCAGCACAACATTACAGTTGTATACAAGCATATATATACAAATGCATATGAAGAAATAGTTTATTTTAATTAAAACATCAGGTTTTTTTCCCTAAAAGGGGATAGAAGGGTATTTTTTCATCCTTTCAAAATACTTTATCAAGTCTCCAGGTTTGCTCAAACTTCTTACTTTAAATAAAAAATTCCTTCACAGCAACCTTCAGCGCTGTAATGGCTACGGAAAATAAACTCAAGTTTTATCAGTAACACAAATTGTTGTATCATAACTGAGAAGCAAGTCTGCAAAAGAGTAATTATTGACTTTTTGTGAAAGTTCTCCCAAAATTAGAAACAGATAACAGTGTTAGGGCTTAGAGGTGTTAACTTTAAATCATATTTTC
>JAOXNG010000021.1:116041354-116057392 GCA_028566535.1 Scolopax minor | reverse complement strand
GAAAAATCAGCCCTCAGGCCTTTCCTTTCTAATTCTGAGCATGCTGCCAGCGCTTAACTGTGCTAATAATTAACCCACAAGCCTGGAATCCCCTTCTCAGCCTACATGGTAGCCACCACTGAGAAAAAAACCTCTGCAAAAATGTAGGAGACCTGAGCTGGCTGCCCATGGGTTTGTCTAAGAGCACACGGTACAATCTGTGGGATGTAAACAAAGAGGGAGGCTAATTTCCTGAAGAAAGCTGCAGGAAATCATCTCCTCAGCAGAAACTTTTTGTTGCAGGTGAGAAAAAGGGGAAGCTTTCAAAACAACTGCATATTTGGATTTTTTACTCCGCACACAAATTAACCTCTTTGAATAGGGTCACTCCATTGTTATTATTATTATTTTTAGGTACATAGTTAAAGCTATGGTTAGCTTTATCCCCTCCTGTGTTATTGTTGTTATACCACATATTAATGTAGTGCTTCTGTAGCTGGGAGAAGTATGGTTGAATTACAGTAACGCGCTACAAGCAGGAGGAAAGTGCTGTGGTTTGGCTGGTCCACTACTAGATATACACCAGCACATCTGGACAGGAGATCATGTGACAAGTAGGAAAGCCAGAAACATATCCTGGATACTATAAAAAATGGGTTCTGTTAAATTAAAAAGGCTTTAAATATTGGCTCAGCTGGTTTCTGTATAGCATTTTTAGTAGTTTTGGAATGTGTTGCAAGATTTGTGATCATCAAGAACTTGATTAAATACTGCAAATCCATTGTGTTGCTAGTTTGTTCTCATGGGCCCCGTGTTTCTTGCCAGTTCTCCTGTACTCTTGTAACACAAGCCATGACTTCTGATTCTGGATGAGAACTTTGTGTCCTCAGAACAACTTTTGTGCAAAAAAAAAAAGGAAGAAAAAGAAAAGAACAAAAACTAAAGAAACTAAACACACACAACACAAAATAATAATAAAAAAATCTCTGCTTTTGCATAACATTTTGGATACTTACAAGGTTATAGCAGATTTTCAACTGCTGTAGGATGCTAGACATTACTCCCTCTGGTTAAAAGCCAGTCTATTGACTCATAGAAATTTTAATCCTCAGCCAGACTAGTTGCTAAATTTCCCTCATGTCTCTTCATGACCTGCTGAATTGCTATTCTGCAAACACGGCTTTGTGGCCATATGTACCATCCTTCTTTCTTCCTGAATGACCTGAATAGTCTTTGGTTCAGGTCTGGACACAGGTCATGATCTTCTTCCTTTCTTGCACATGAAAGCAACAGTTTTACTAGAACAGATTGTGATCCTCCAAGGAGCAATGTACCAGCAGTATTAATAAATTATTGCTGTGACATCACAAAGAAAACCATCACAGTATCATGTAAATAAAGGCTAGAAGGGATCTTAAGCTATCATTTCATCTAAACTCATGCTCTGGTTTTAGCTCTCAACCTGTTCAGAGGAACAATAGGAAATGGGAGCAGTCAGCTTGGATAAAGCATGAGTTCTTGGTAGACTAAAGGCGCAAGAAGCATGCAGGAGCATGAAGGCAGATTACTAGGATGAGTATATGAAAAGATGAAAGAAATATGTTAGGCATAAAGTCAGACAGGCCAAAACACAAAATGGGATTAAAGTAGCAATAAACATACAGTGTGTGAAGAAATCATTCTATAGATACATCAGGAGTAGGAAGAGAACCAAGGAAAGTTGGCCTATTACCCAACAGAGAGGAAGAATTATTGTCAGATGACGCTGACAACAAGGATATGCTTAACAACTTTTCAATAAGTTCTCATTTAAAATTCTAAGATGATCAACATCATGAACAATGAGTACTTCCATGATTTACTTATTCTCATATTGGTTGGGACTGATGAACTCCAGTCCAGGATACTGAGGAGGCAGCTCCACATCCTATGAGTTAGGATGAGGGATGTACTTTTCTAAAGGATCTCATAATCAGGTCCATTTACTGTGCTCTGGTTTGCTTTCCAGACAAGTTTTGAATTTTGGGAGTGATAATTAGTAGTTACTAATGGACATAAAGTCCCTGAGACCAAACTAGAACTAGTCTTAGGAAAATCCAAACATACAGAATGTAGTCATTGGGACTTACTCTTTCTTACAACCAATGCACTCCTATTGCAGCACAATGCTTACACAAACAGGCATACCCTGAAAGAGCAGGGTAAAGCAGTCTTACAAATGTTAGCAATTATCTTTGACAAGCCTTTGGCGGAAAGGTGAAAAACTGAAATTGGAAATAGTGCCCATTATAAGATGAGGAGAATAAAGAAGCCAAGGCCAGTCAGTTTACATTTTAGGCCCAGAAATAATCTGGAATAAGCAACTGAACAAATTATTACACCTGGAAAATGCTAAGGAGAGGAACAGCAGCCAGCAAGGATTTGCCAAGAATAAAGCAATCCAGAATTCTTTCAAAACAGGAAAACAGGTCTTTTTGATTGTGGAAAGTTGAAGCATTTCATAATCGATTTTGTTTCGCTCACCATTCTTATAAGCAAACTAAAGACATAGTCCAGGTGAAATTATATTAGGTGTAAAACCAAACAAATTATTTTATCTATTGTGTATGTGGGAATCTGCCAAAATGAGAAGCTATGAGAATTCCACAGTCAGTCCAGACCATGACGTGGAGAGTAGATGCATTGAATTCGCAGACGGTACAAGTCTGGAAGATACTGCAAAGGAGTTCTTGAAACAACATTCAGCATGATATTGTCTTTCTTGTCCTTTGCTGGGAATGACCACCCCACAAAACACCCAGGGAGCACTTCTCTACATGTTCTCCAGCTCTCATTAGCACAAGCTAGGCGTTCAAGGAGTCCTGTTTTTCTCCAGCCTTAGGACGGTGCACAGAGAAAACCTTACAGTCCACTGCTAGCTGGCTAGAGAAAGAGTCATGACTTAGTCATCCTGAAACCTTAACTCAATCCAAAGGAGAACTTACATCACAGTGAAGTCCCGGGTCAATAAGCTTACATCAATTTTTCCCAATTCACAGAGAATTCAGTTCTGCTGTCATTAAAACACCAGAGCTATTGAGCACTGTGAATGACCTAGGTGCCAGCTGATCAAGACAAGGACTGCCAATGTTCTGCCTTATTCCTCAATGGGCTTGTTTGAAATGTAATTAGCAGGGCAGGGAAAGACATGCTGAACAAACCAACTACTTATCAAGACCTCCCTATGTACAAGGTATCTGAGACATTATTGTTACAGACTCTTTTTAGGAAACCATCTTACACAGTGTGTATGTTATGGTTTCTTTTAGAGAAGCTTATGGGAATCATTGAGCTCCATGTATTAGTCACCAAAATGATTAATAAGGACCTAAAGGTTCACATGCACATACTTCCATGTTAATGAAGCTCTCATGCTTTATGCATGAAGCAGAACACAAAGCTCCGGAAATAGTTCTCCTCAATGTTCTTTCCAATGCTCCCATTTTTTATGCTGTAACAGACATTGATTTATTTGAAATCAGCATAAAATATGTACCAGCTCAATAAACCCCAAAGAGGTTCTCAGACTTTCTTGAGTGTCCTCATCAGGCAATAAATCACAGAAGCAATAAAGTATGTTAAATAGCTTAACCAATCATGAAGTGCAGAACCATCAAATGACTCATTTAAATACTTGTAGGACATTAACCAAATAAGAGATACTGGAGTCTTTAAATATATTTTTTTTCTCACACTTATACAATAAGTATGAAGATAGGGCAGTAGAATTCTGGGACATAAATAAAAAATTCATAATAAAAAATATTTTTCTTATCTTTGTAAATGAGAACTGCTATATACTATATTTACTCATCAGATATCTACTTACAGTACTTCACCTTAAACTATAGTATTTGAAAGCTTAAAAACATTTACTGTATCTGTCTTTGCTACATCCCATAGAGGAAAGGAAGAAATCTTGTCACCTTCTTAAAACAGGGGAACTGCAGGACAGAGACACTAACGGTTAAATCAATAAAGGGACCTATTTAAGATTTTTTTATGATCTGCAGATAAAATTTATATCCTTGAGAGCCCAAGTCTTATAATCTAATGTTAAAAAGGCATATATTCCCTTCAGAAATGTAGGTTCTTATATTGCAGCCATAGCAAGTCAGGATGGGAGCCAGTTTCTAGGTTAAGTCCCCTAGATCTGATCAGCTGAGTCACTCTTTAGACCTCACTGATTCTGCCAGCTCAATCTCCAGCAACTATATCTGGAGTTTCAAGATCAGCTTGGAGGTAGTCATCTACATTTACATGTCTTAATCTGAACCTGTATCCCATCCTGGCAGACCTTTTACCATCTAGAACATCATCAAAATCTTTGGTCTTCTGGATTCATGTGGCAGCCTAAGACCTGCATCTCGCCTGCTGAGTGACTCTCTCTGATTCACAACTTTCTCAAGGGAGCCAACACCAGACCCATAGCCCATCTGCAGGAGAAAGAACTGTGTCCAGAGCTATGACCTTCATGTGGCTTCATGGGGGCCTTTGAAGGTTGAGTCAGGCCAACATGGCAGAAAGAAGTAAAGCTGAAGTTCTGTCTCTCAGTGTGGCTGTTTAGGTTCTGGTGCCATTTTACACAGTCTGAAATGGGAATCCAAAGTGCAACACGGCCTTTTGCTGCAGAAAAGGTCTACAGAACATTCAGACATATAGAGCTTCTCACTCTTGCTCTCCCTTGGGTTTCTTACTCTCCTTGTTAGCTGTATAATTTGCTTAAGAAAAAATACATAATACAAGTATTTGTCATATATATGTTATATTTGTGTACGTATTGTAGTATAGGGAAAGAACCTATATATATGGAGCCAGAACTGGAAAGAAGGTGTTTAAAGTGCATGCTCTAACCACTAGAAGAAATCATCTCCCACCAGCCTTCCTGCTCCTGAATTCCAAATTTCCTCTGTCTGGAGATTCAGTTAGCTCATTGCAGACATGAGTCAGAGCATGAGCCTAACACTGGCACAGATGATCAGAGAGTTCAGGGCTAAGTGCAAAGTTGAGGCATGAGCTAACATGACGGTGTAGACTCACTTGGGGAAGAGGATGGCTCAGCAGATACGCAGCACTCTGCAGGGAAAAAAAATATGAATTGAAAGTCGGGGAGAGGACTTGAAATTTGAATGTGAGGCTTTTCACAGTAACCCTGAGTGCACCAATCCAGGAGCAATTATATTAAAGGGGACCCTTCCCCATAATTTCTGTGGTAGAGCAATGGTAAAGCTCTTAATAAGCAGGAGAAAATAAACCAATTTTTACTAGTGTGCACACTCATCATCCCTCAGACTGTTCAGCAGAAGGTTTTTTTGAGTTGGACGCTGCAGGCTGTTCAGTAGTTCACCTATTATTCCTGGTTTCTTGAATCTTACCTTAAGCTTGTTAATACCTCTGGCTTCCTTACGACTCTCCAATAATGAGTTCCCCCACTTAATTACATTATTGAGGAAAAAAACTTTTTGTTCTAAACCTGTAGACTGGTGATTTCCTATAGTGTTTCCCACTTCCCATCTTCTACAAAATGGAAAGAAATTGTTTCCTGTTTGCTTTTTCCATAAAACATTTCTACAATCTTCTAGTGTCTGTCTCTTTTCCAGTCTTTCTTTTTGCAGATACAGTATCTTACATACATCTGATCATCACTGATGACTATTCCTTTTACCATTCCTGATCCCGCCATCTTTTATTTTGTTTTGAGATGAGGTGACCAGAACTCCAGATAGTTTTCAAAAAATGAGACTGAGTCATTCATATAGGTAAACAGTGATGTTTTATGCTTTATAATTTAGTCTTTGATTAAAAGTGTTCTCCCTCTATTTGCTTTTTAGACTGATAATATCTGTGTTTTTATTTTCAAATTGCTGCAGTAACTTCAGGATCTCTTTCCTGATTTGACAATAACTCATTTAGTTCCTTTCATTGTTTATGAACCCTAAGAGGTCCCTTATTTCACTTTTGAAAATATTATTTTCAGATAGGGAACTTAACCTCTTCCTTAGGTAAGAATCTATTGTCTTATTGCAGAAAGAGAGTGCTTGGTTGGAAGCTCATCAGAGCAGAAGTGACCACTCACTACATGTTTTGTATCCTATGACCTTAGGTAGGAGTGCTCTACTGGCAATAAGAGACCTGTAACACATCACTTCAACTACCCACTGTGTTGGAAAGCTACCTAATGCCTACCAGGTGTGTTCAACTTAGGATATATTGGCACATGGGATGGCATAAGGCAGTCATATGTGGAAGAATGGAGACATGTTGGGGTAAAATCATAGAATATCTTGAGTTGGAAGGAACCCATAAGGATTAATTACGGAAGTAACAGTAGCAGACCTTGAGCACAAATTCAAGTTTGTTTTAAAATGCCCAGGAAGGGACATGGAGGGATGTCATTGCTGACCCTCTAGTCTGTTCCTTACCTTGTCCTCATCCCTGTTGCCCCACAACATGGTGCTTCTTGTGCTTCCTTCCCCACAATGCAAAGCCCCCTGCCCTTTCAAGGTTTGATCCAAATTCTCTGAAAATCAGTAGTCGTTTCCTACCAATTCCAGCCATGTTGGCAAACCTCAACAAGCAAGGCAGTATTACTAATTCTTAGCTTGGGGAAAATTTTCTTGGCGCTCACCATTCTCCTGTCCTTCCAACTGCCTCTGAGGTTTGTTGGCTGATGAATTATTTTCTTCCAGACACAGTTTTCTCTCTGTGTATGAGTGTATATGCTTCTGTGTATAGGGAACAGGGTGAGTTATTGTGGCTTGACTTCTTAGCCAGATTACCAGATCCATTTGCACAATCATCGTACATGTTTCCACAGGATTATACAATGCACTGGTCATTCCAACTTCAGCTGCACAATTTGGCATAATGACGGTTGACTCCTCCTCCTCCCCAACCCTCACAGCGACTGGCTTCACTCCACTGAAGTCAGTGGAATTGCAATAAAATAAAATCAATGTTGTGGAGCAAAAGAATCAAGCCCGTCTGACAATATTTCTTTAACAACTCATTTGGTACAGTTCAAATTTCGACAAGTGGCATCCTATAGAAAGACTCATTGCCACCATGATGTGACAAGTCAATATCCACTCCTGGCACATTCTCAATAGCAGCAGTGGGTCTTGATGTCTATCTGTTTTTATTTTTGACCTGATGAATCTAGTTCTGCATGATAACACACCAGAGAAAAATTAAAACATATAGTTAACGTAAGTATTAACTAACCAAAGTACTTATATACACACAGGGGTGAGCACATGCACACAAAGATAAACCACCAAACCGTGTTCAAACCACCATGTTGCTACAACAGATGAGATTTACCACAAACTCAAACCTCTGGGTGTGAAAAGGAGCACAGGAGAATCCGTTCCAAGCCGGGAGAGTGCGGGCTCCTGTCTCCTCTCCACACAGCCCTCATCCGATAGCAAGAAAATTAATGTAATAATACTGAGGGGTTTTGGCTGAGCAAAAAAACCCAGTGCTTCAACATGGTTCTGTTGTATTTACCAGTGCCAGGGCAATTTTCAAAAGGACTTCAAAACAATGGGATGAGCCTCGGGTCAATGTAGTTGATTTCTGATAAATGTTTTTTTTTTTTCTTCCCCCTTTCCAGGGGAGGAGCCACAGAAGGAGCCAGTGACAAAGAGCCAAGGTCTGTAAGGTTTTCCCGAGGGCGTGTAACAAATGTAGGAAACCGTGAAGGGGAAGACCATAAATCAGGACCCAAAAGGATGCACTGTCCACGGCAGCAGCTCTGAACCTTCAACAAGACATTTTTCGAGCAAGTTTCTGGAATTTTGGTGGGCTCTGACCTGCAGTTTTCACTTCCAAAATAACTTGACTTTTCTAAAGTGGTAATTTCATTTTCATGATAATGCTAAACTCGAGCCACATGTGCTTTAATTTAAAGCAGGACTCAGGCGGTGGACCTTGCCAAGAAACAGTAGAGAAACATGCTTATTCTACTAGTTTGCTTGAGGCATTCAACATTTTTGAATGCCTAGGCAGAAATACAGTTTTAAAATAAGCCAATCCCAGAGAGAGAGAGGAAGAGAGAGAGCAGAAGAGGGAGGGAGGGGTAGAAGAAGGTTGCAATACATTTTTGCATTAAGTTTTTGTTGCACTGGCTGGGTAAATAAGAAATGATGAGCTGGCAACAGAGGAAATATTTATTGCTTTCATTGCTATTTTTTTATGAAAGTGAAGGTGTTGTCCAGACCCCTTCTCTTTTTCAGGCACAAACTGGCATGTTAGACTTCATTATGGCAACGGCTATTAGATTGCTTTAAATATACACTTGGTTGCACAGCTCTTTCTACTAATTAAATCCTAGGGAGAGACATGTTTACAGTCCTTTTGGCGGCATTTTTAGGACTATTTTAAACTCTCCTGGGAGGCCCAGGAAAGAAACCTTGTCTTTTTATTTAGTGAGAGGAAAATAGAGAAGAAGAGATGATTTTTTCTTTCGCCTCCAAAAAGCCAGAAGATCATGCTTTTGGATTTGGGGGTGTTTTACATCAAGAGAGAAGCCAGTTTCTTCCCCCCCATTAAAGTGTCTTCTGACACTTTAGAAAATAAAATTTGGCTGCAGTTCTTAAACTGCATCACTAAGAAGGAAAATGTTATCTTCCTTTTGGAGCAAATTTTACAGCCATGAGTGGTAAAAAAGTCAAGTGTTGCAGGGTTAGATATTGATTTCTAGTGACTTCTGTTGGTCCTGGAGAGGCTCAATGCTTTTCTTTTTCAGGCCATGTTAATTTTAGGTGTTTACAAAGCAGAGGAAGGTTCTTGACAAGAGGCACTAGTGGTTGCAAAAGAAAAAAAGAAATAAAGAAAACATTGATTGTGTACTAGTGAAAATGTGTTTCATTTCATTGACTTCCAGATACTTACACTAGAAATGCTATTGACTTGTGCTTCTTGGGGATTTTCCTCATCTAAATGGACATAGTTAATTACAAGAGTTGGGAACAGCTGCTTTGTTGCACCACCAAGACCGCAGCTGCCCCAACTGTCTGTCTCGGCCCCTATAGTGGCTGGGGATGATGTATATGATACAGAGAAAATTGTAGCCAGAGACCCGTCCATCACCACACGTGTGCAGGACAGTAATACTTCAGTCAGGGTTTCCTCCTCTGCATTCTTCAACCTTGTGTCCAAATGTCCCAAGGTTAATTCCTGAGCTGTTTGCTCAGTGCCACAGTCCCAGGTCCCTACAAATGTCCTCAAACTGGGACCCAGCCGTTTCCAGCCAGAAAATTTTCCCCGTGTGCCAGCTTCATGCTGCAGCACTGATTTTCTGTTTCCATAACGTAGGACCACATCTGAAGCTGGAAGTGGGATCAGCATGAAGGACACAGCTGGGTTCAGGCAAAAGCCCTGACAGACTCCAGGTGCCTGCTCTCATAATTAAAAAAAAAACAAAACACCCTCATAGGTAAAAACCCAGTGATCCACATTGGTCTGCTCAGGACAAGGTTTTAAAATCCCTTGTAATAATAACCCATGTTCTCAAACCAAGCTTGGGTTTTGATCTTAAAGAAAATAGAGTGTTTTAACAAAGAATTTCTAATTTTGAAAGGCTGAGAGCTGCCTTTCAAACAATTCTTCCCTGGCCCTGGAACAGGCTGCCCTAAGACAAGTTGTTTTACAGTGAAATATCTTCAGTAAGAAGTATTTAGAGAAGGAACCACAATGCCTCAAGACAGACATGATTCAATGATTTCCCAAAACAGGGATTTTAAATAAATATTGCATTACATCTTTCTGGTTTTGTTTTGTTTTTATAAGCCATCAGTAACATACATGTAGCAGCTTCCAGGAAGGATGTGCAGGTAGTGAATTATCCATAAGAAATGACCAGGGGCTGAAAGCTCAAAGCTTCCCTCTTACTCTGAATTACCTGGCTGGCAGGCTATAACAAACATACATGCCACCCACACACTGTTTTAAAAGAGCATTATTAAGGTTGCAAATCAATTCTTAACTCAAAAATGAACCTTAAATCATTTCCCTTGTGTGTATGAATTATATAAGTCTTTAATTAAACGAACACCTTGTATATTTTCCACCACCTCATTCAGAATGGATGGTGCTCTCCTAATTCAATATTTTGTTCTCTGCTTATTATCTGAAGTGTGACCCCAGGCCTTATTTACAGTACAAATCTCATTCTGAAGACAGAATTATTAATTTCCTTGTGGCTTCTCCTGTGGGGTTCACTACCGCAGGATCTGAGGGCTTCACAAACATTCACTCATCAGTCTTCCCAAAAGAGAGAGGAGGGGGTGCTCTCATCCCCGTTGGTCTGTCAGAGAACCACGGGGAGGCTGATGAAAAGTGAGATCTAAGGGGACACAGTATGAGCCACATGACCTGATCTTGCACACTGAGTTCGGTTGCAATCAGGAATGACAGCTGCTTCTGCAAGTCAGAATCTATGATCTTATCGGATATCTAGAAGATGAGAAATGCATGGGTAATGATTTGTGGGAAAAGTTTGGTTTCAGTCACCAAAGATAGGCTTAACAAACACCAGGATAAAAGTGAATCCAACTCAACTAATTTAATCAAGAGACCCTTCTTTCTTTTCCTGCGACCTTCAATTTCTACTGTTTTCTTATCCTTTCCACACTTTGAAAGCACTGAGAAAGCAGTACTGAAAATACCTCCATCAGGCAGAATGCTGGTTCCCAAAGCAGAAGCTCATTGCATTGAATGAAATAGGTCAATGGGAAATGTAGGAAGTCATTGAGTTGTTAAAATCTGCACGAATGCCATTTAGATGCAAGAAACTGAACTTAAGTTGCACAAGCACTCTTCAATTTGGTGTTTCCTAACCTTTGCATCTTCCTGCAGTTAACTTGTTTTTATTTAATTTCCTAGGTTTTTAAGAAGGCAGCCTGAAAAAGTGGACTTTCCCACAGGAGGTATGGTCCTGGCACCCACACGAGCCATCAGTAGGGCTGGATCCTCCATATCACTCTCTTGGACTGTTGCCACTTGAGGTAACAGAATAACTGGGCAGAGGGAAGCTTTGGGGAGGTTACTTAATGTCTTAGAACTGTGTGAATTGTGGTTTTTCAAAAGCCTGAAACTTTGCCAATTCTGGGCAGATTCTCACGGGGAATGCAAAAGACTTATCCCATCCATAGCAGCCAGCCAGCTGTAAAATTTGAGGTTCCCATTAGAAATCAAAGAAAATATCCCCAGTATTTAACACCAAAAAATAATTTATTCTTCTTTTGGGAAATAGCTAACCATTTCACCCTAAATTTCTCCCCTCCAAAAAAGGAAAGAAGTTACCAAAAATCAGTTATACACTAGCAACCAAAATGGAAAATTTCAGTCCCAACACAGAACCTTGGGAAAGTCCCAATAAACTGAAAATTAGAGTGTTATAATAGTATTTGTTGAGCAATCTTAAAAGTTATTGTGACAACAAAAGTTATATGTGACAAAGATGTTGATATGCTTTTCTTTCACTTGGAGCCAAGGCATAATCTTAGAGATTCACAAGAAGTTACCTTTTGTCCATGCTTTGTTACAGTTCAGTTGCAGTAATGCAGGTGAACCAGAAAATGCAATCCATTTAACAGGTGGTTTCATCTCTGCTTGACTTTGTAGCACTTTGGTTAAAATGGTTAAAATGGTGTGAGGAACATATGCAATGAAAAATCTCAGATCATTACTACATCTATTCCCACTCCCACTCCTGGATGAAACCTTGAGTCAGCCAATTCCTTTATCGTATCTAGATAATTGGCCTAATTTGCAGAGGTGTGAAAAGATTACGATTCCCTCGTGTTTGACTAGCACAACTGGAAAATTGTACATCTTCGCTACCCAAATACAAACCGAATTGCTGAACTGGAAACTTCATGACTGAAAACGTTTGACCTTACTCTTAAGGTGCATTATCTCCTCTGAGTTGTGTGAAAGCCAATGAGAAATTTGAGTACGGTTTGATGTGCAGCTTCACACCTGCAGACCATACTGTCTCTTGGCCAGACAACACTATGGCAGGCCAGCAGCTAATTTATTGTTGGTTGTTGCCACCAGGATTCCTTCTAAAGGAAGAAAGCAACCTGGAGCAATCTGGAGCAACCTGGGAGTGTCCCTCCCCTGGGCAGGGGAGTTGGAACTCAATGATCTTTCAAGTCCCTTCCAGTTCTAACCATTCTATGATTCTACGATTCTAAAGAGCAAATGTCACTTGCTGTGGGACATAGAGGAAGGGTCAGTCCATGCACACCCAGGCAGTGCACCTCCCCGACCCAAAATCACCATACAAATGAGTCCTGCCCTAGGCAGAGCAAATACAACAGGGAGCAGAGGGAGTGCTGGGAGGCATTCACAGGTGGAAAAGTTTAACATCTCCCTGTGGGGTCCTATTACTCATTCCTGAACACGGTGCTCAAACCTAGCACAGGTTTGGCTGTGCTGGATGGCTTCTTTGGAGGGATGGCTTTCCCTGAGGGTCCCAACCTGTGCACAGCACCAGCATGGGAGCCATGTGTGAACAGCTTTGGAGCAAGTGGCTGGAGAGTCCCCAGTTGACCATTCAGATATTATTTTCTTTTACGTTCTTCTATATGCCAGCTGATTATCTGCTGTGTAAAGCATGGTGTTGGCTGGTGTTTTTTGTAGCTAGTAATCGAGTGGGGTTCAGGCAGCATTTTTTAATGAAATTGTTTGGTGTTTTTTGACAGAAATGACAATTTGTTACAAAATCTTTTTTTTTTTTTTTTCGTTTTTATCTCGGTGAAAAATAAGATGCTCTCAAATCCAGATTAAACACATGAAGTGTTCTGAATATTTTCCCCAAGATGCAGTTTGCCAAAGTGTTTGAATTTTGAGCAGTAATGGGCTTTTTTCCCCCCGTTTTCAAATTGTCAGCAAAATAAAAAAAGAATTAAAACTGATTTTGCTCAGTACTAGCTGGAAGATCATTTAGACAGATGCTCTGTCAACAACATCCATAGAATTTAGCCCCCAGGGTGTTATATCTGTGTTTCTCAAGCTCTACTCTATCATAGCTTGCCATATCCTTTGGAAAAATTGTAGGTAGACTATTGAATTAATCAGGTTTACTTGATTTTTGCCCACTGGAACTGGAATAAACAAAACAAATGCTAATGTCTAAACCAGAACAACTACATGTCTCTCTGATGAATTAGGAAAGCCAAGAAGTATGTATTTTTTTAAGCAAGAACAATGGAGAGCTGACATTGCAAAAGGCCTGATAAATGATACTATATTGTTTTCTTTTCAGTGCTTTTCCACAGTTGCCCACTTGTTTCAAGCCCAAAAGGCCAGCTCCAGAAAAGGAAATCTTGATTTTAGTGAATGCAACAACTCCCAGTCAAGCTCGGTGATTTATTTGTTCACTCTATCATTAAAATCCCTCAATCTGGATGCCACGTTCTGTAAAGAGCCTTACCAGATATGTTAGGATATTTGCAAGGAGACTCGTTCATGGTAGTTAAAAGCAAACTTGTGCTAGCAGTGGAATATTTAACTCATCTGGGCATCCAACAATTTGTTTCCCGGTCATCTGAATTGGATCTGCCAGGATATGTTCTTGCAACATGATGGAATGAAAAAGGAGACCACTATTTTAATACATGGTCATAAGCAACCAATAAAATAGTCCATTTTCCCTCCCTCTGAAACACTTGCAAGTTTAGCTCTGTAAAGGTTAAATAATTGGTTTAACCTGATCCCTCTATGACTCTCCTCTACCTTGTGGGAAAACTCCTGTAAGCTTATTGTAAACATAATTATGCTGTGTGGGCTTTTCATTAATCTAGCAAAAAACCACAAGATGACATGCATCAGACTATTTTTTCCCTTTCTGGAACTTGCCTCTACTTGCAGTTGCTGCAAGATGCTTATTTGTATAGTCTGAGCTTCTTTGCAAATGTACTGTGAACTAAATCTTCCCTGTTTTTTACGTTGTGAGAATTAAACAGGAGATGTCCCAGGGTTAATAATAAGGAGTTTAAGGTGGACCCACCTCTTTAGCCATTACATGGCAGACAGAAATCTTTCACCCTCCTGTTCCTGGGCTTCGGTTGCAAGTCAAGCAGCAAGACATTGCTTAAGAATGTGAATTACAAAGACTGGAATTTACTTTCAGCCATGATGCTGAGCCAAGGGGCATATTGTATGTTGTCTTGGTGGCAATGCAGCCTCCTGGATTACATATCGTTTTCAAGCTCTTCAGATATGGGTACTCTACCTTGCCTATGACAGGCAGTTGCCTTGCTACACTGGTGCCTAGAGACCCAAATTTCCTGATCTGGAGAGAAACAGATGAGCTGGAGCCAACCCTGTTGGATTACCCCAGAGCCAGCTGAGCACCCAGTTGAGGTTATCTTGCAGGGAAGCAATGGGACATCTGGGAGCCATTGGCTTCTCCTCCTCCTAAAGACTTTTGGAGAGTGTTTTCTGCTTTCTAAAGTATGCCATAAGTATCTGGTGGCTCTTTGGGGATTTGGGGTCAAGATGTTTGGAAAGCAGTGGCTTATTGTGCTGGGTTTGTGGTGGGTAACATGGACTTTTAGGGCGTGTTCATTAAATAAAGGTCAAATCTAAGGATATCCCCATCTGCACATATCTGCAGGCTAGTTGAGCTGTCTTCCTCTGTTTTCTTGTTCTCCTGGGAATCACATAGGAGTATCCCAATATCTGAATGTCTCCCACGATCCAGCAATTGCATGTTGTAGGGCCACTGACTCGAGACCAGGGATGGAAAACACTCTGCAATATAAGACCCATTTCCCCTTACTGTCTTTATCTATTAGGGGGAAAAAAAAAAAAAGTAAAAAAAAAGACGGTAGGACTTGGTTAGTTGCCTGAAAGGACATTTAGGGACATGAAAGAATAACATTTGGAAAGCGACTGAAATAATTCTGTTAAATATACTGAAATAATGGATACAGATTCTCTTTCTCTCCAAAAGGAAGGCGCAGCTGGTGCTTGAATATGCATTACAAAGGGAATTTGTTAGCTTGGCCTTTCACAGACGGCAGACCTGCACTCACATCATCTGGATGACAGCACGGCTGCAGACGAAGCAGCTCTGGCTGGGAAGTGGCAAGTGGCTCACTGAGAGCAACCCAGGACTGACAGATCTGTTTAGGAGCAGCACCGCACTAACAAAGCTGCTCAACATTCACATCAGGGCTGGTTCTCATCCAGCTGAGCAACTGAAGGTCTGTCTACAGGGGCTGGTGAAGAAAGCCCCACAGCTGGTCCTCCTAGGGTGGGAGCAGGGACAGTAGCCCCAATGTGAACAGTACCCAACGTGATGCATAATCCAGGTCAGCTCCTGGGGTAACAGTCTTCTTCCGACACTACGTGACTGAGGTCTAGCTGAAAAGCAGAAAATTTATTTTTAAAAATAAAAAAAAAAGATAATTAAGCTTACATTTGGGAGCCAAAGGTTGGGCTGCAGCTGTTATTGAAACAACCAAGTTGTCATCTTTAGACAATATCACAGAATCACAGAATGGTTTGGGTTGGAAGGGACCTTAAAGATCATCTAGCTCCTACTCCCCTGCCATGGGCAGGGACACCTCCCACCAGACCAGGTTGCCTTGCCTTGAAACACCTCCAGCCCGGCCTTGAACACCTCCAGGGAAGGGGCATCCACAGCTTCTCTGGACAACCTTTCACTACCCTTACAGGAAAGGATTTCTTCCTAATATCTAGTCTAAATCTCCCTCTTGAAGTTTGAAGTCATTACACCTCATTCTATCACTACATGACCTTGTAAAAAGTCCCTCTCCAGCTTTCTTGTAGGCCCCTTCAGACAGTGGAAGGCAGCTATAAAGTCTCCCTGGAGCCTTCTTTTCTCCAGATTGAAGCACCCCATCTCTCTCAGCCTGTCTTCACAGGGGAGGTGCTCTAATCCTCTGTTTGTCTTTGTGGCCCTCCTCTGGAACTGCTCCAGCAGGTCCATATCCTTCTTATGTTGCGGTCTCCAGAGCTGGACACAGTACTTCAGGTGGG
>JAOXNG010000021.1:116025039-116036591 GCA_028566535.1 Scolopax minor | reverse complement strand
GGGGTCATTGCTTCTGGCCCCATCAGGGGCCCGTGATCACACATTTTTGGGCAATTTCAGGTGCTCAGGTAAGCACCAGCACTGATTAATTATGGAAAGAACCATGGAAAGAGTTATGGGTATAATTAGCATTAATAGTGTTGTAAGGCTGGCTGAAAAGAGGTGCTGAAAGTGAGAGGTTGCAGAGGGTGAGGAGTACTTTGGGACTGCTCTTTTCAGAAGAAGTTGGGAATTCCATGAGATTACGAGCATTGTTTTGTACTGATGTTCACCAAGAACAGATTCAAGAAACAAACACTTCCTGTCCCAAGGAACCTTTCATTTCCCCACAGGGAACAACATTTGGATGGCCAGTCCATTTGTATGAATCACAGTGGCTGCTGGGTGGTCCTTCAAGCTACACTTCTCTAGCAGCCTTGAACTTACCTGCAAGAAAAGAGCATATCATTTTCCTGTTCTCAAAAAACAACAGGCTTTGTAGTCCTGTAGCCAGAATCTGGCTCATTTCAGACATGTTTTCTTTTATATCTAAAACATTTCACAATGAATAGCAATATATGACTGTTAATTGAGGATAGATTTGCTAACATCAAACGTAAAACTGTTAGATATCCTGGTTGGGAACATGATAAGAATATTTTTACTATTTTGGGGGCAACTGCAGATTGCAAATAACCTTTGTAACCAAATATTGTGTGTCTACAAGACTGGGTCAACTGAACTACAAACCTCTCATTATTCAGACACTTTCTATACTCAAATTCAGACTAAGATACGGAGATACACAGCTATTTCAGTTATTCCCAGCATCTAGGTTCTCCTTAATGATGTTGCTACTCTCTGAACCCTCCCAGTTGCTCAGTGGTGTTTTGGCTCCAGTATCTACAAAGGTCAACTCCAGATGGATCACAGTTCTTTTGCCCTATAGCGCAAGGATGTCCTGATGCACACAGACCAGAATTGCCTTCATAAATTGTTCGATAAGACTTATCCAACAGAATAATTATGATAAAGATAATGATAATGATGGTGATAATAATAATAGTAGCAATAGTAAATCTAAATTACATCTGTTAGGCTTTGGCAGGGATGAAGTATGCTAGACAAAGAAGAACCATGCTTACTGGGATTATGTGAAGCAGGCAGATAATTTAATACACATGTTCTGGGTTTCTGCCCTTTGGTCAGTGGTTTCTGAGACAGAATCGCAACAAGGAACACATTCTCAGAACTGACAGGGCAACAGTCTCCCAGTACTGGCTATTCAATTTATTTAATGAACTGGATGGCATAAATAACATCCTTAGGGAAGAGAAAAACAAATACGTCACCAGGTTGAGATCAATAGCAGCTGATGAAGTGGCAATGATTCCTCTTAAAAAGATGCTGGCATGTAGATTTTCAAGGTATGGCTTTATGGTACAGATTTGAAAAATTTTTTAGCAGCTGAATAGTTTAAAAGGGAAAGAGGGGTCTAAATTACAGTATAAGGGAAGCCAAGCCATGTACTGGCTAGCCTAGAATAAAAGCTGATGAAGCCTAAGTAGACATAAATCTTTGAACGCTTTTTGGAAAACTCCCTTGTGCAGTAATAAAGTTAGCACTTGTTATTAATACCTGGCTTTTCATCAGTAGAATTCAAAACATTTTTACAAGGGAGTTCATTTTCATTATCCTGTCTTTATAAATGGGGATTTTGAAATATAGGGATAAGAAGTTACAGCTCAGAAGGCCAGAGGGAGAAGGGGGAACAGGACCATGTTGGAATCCCCGTCCAACACACTCAGAACTTGCTGTTTGTGTAAAGGCAGAGATCAAATTCTGGGTGGCTCCAGAAATATATCTGAGGACAAGCTTTATTTAATTACCAGTTATAGAACCAAGACATGAAATTCCCTCACTCCACCCTTCAATCTGGCCCTCTCTTGACCCAGGAGACCAGAGCAAGATGCAGTTCTCCACGTAGTATGTGAGCATTCAAAACAGTCACACATCTGTACAAGGCTGGCTCTCCCTCAGCCGATTTCACAAGACAGAGGCAAGCAAGAACTGTTTCAACTCTTTAAATAACAATGGAAAAGTTGTGTCTTTTTACAAAGTTTCCCCCAGATTGTTTTTGGAGGGGGATGAAGCACATTAGATAGTTGAGGATGTAGCTCACATCGCAGCCCAAAATCCCTGGTCATCCGTGCTGCCTGTCTGTTGACTCACCCCCTGACTCTGGTTTAGGGAAGTAAGTTGATTTTCCAGGCTGCAAAACTCAGGCAAAAGGAGCCTGGTTTGCACTTGAGCTGATTCTCCCTTCCATGCTATGAGGTTACAAATGACAGTCACCACTTAGATGTGATAATTTTCCCCCAAATCGATCTGAGATATTGATGTATGTATGAGAATGTTCATGTAACCTCTGGTGTCATATCTGAGATGTTTTACTGTCTGAGTTTATGAACCTGCTACAAGCTGAGTGTCTGAGTTTCCTGTGCAAAGCTATAATGGCTTCAATGGCCAGTTTAAAAGATCCTTTTTGCCAAAAGATAGAAGGGAATTATATGCAAAGGATTCACCTAAAACCCCTTCAATCTCTGGACCCTACAGGCCTGAACTACAGTTTTGTTGATGGTTGTCTTTCATTAGAAACTGAAGCTTGAAGACCTCCTTTAGAGAAGGCATCTAAAACCTCTGTTTCCAGGAATGTGAAGGACTTTCTGCTTACTTTCATTAAGAGTAATGTCATTGTGGTTATACCATGTTTTCAGAGACAGTGGACCCCCAATGAGTTTCCTACCAACTACATAAAAATTCTGCTTATTCATTACTCTTTCCCCTTTAGACTTCATGAGATCTCTGCTCCCTCCCAGGTTTGGCATGTAAGGAAGAAGGCACCACTGTGCAGGAGAGTCTAAAGTCTGGAAGCTAAATCCCACAATAACTGAGAGACTTGAATCCCTTTGGCTGGAGGACAAGCTTGTACCTCAGAATCCCACTTTCTGTGTGGGTGCTCTGAAAACCACCAGCACTTTTCAGTCTTTCCAATTTTAAAACTTCCTTAGCATTTCCCATGAGAAGAATGAAACCTAAATGGATACTTCAAGTCCATTAAGAACAGGATTTGCTTATGCTGGTTCCTTAGAGGTAGTTCAGATCTCATTGCAGATGTCCAGGCCATGCCTGAAAATCATTCCATTAGCCTATTAATGAAGGTTTCTATAGTTTTTGTGCTGGAGTTATTGCTGCTGGAGTTATCTTAAGGTTATTCCAAGCCTGCCAACTTGAAATATAACTATACTATATACTAACTACCAACTATACTAGGCCCTCAGGAACTAGACACCTCTCCCTAGTTTCTGGCTGTTGATGAGATGTGGGCAGGGACCAACTTTTAGCCATCACAACCAAGGAAAATAGAAAAGACTGTGACAAGATTCAGGCTACAAATGGCAGAACTGAGTTGAGACCAGGGAAGGCTGAAAAAGGGGAGACTGGACTGTATGTGGAAAGTGTGGCAACTAAGACCTACCTATGTTTTGTTTAACCTCAGTAGAAGAAGAACCTGTACCTAAAAACTTCAGGATGTTTGCAGGAAATCTGGGTTTGACCTTGAAAAATCTTTCCACACTCCTCACGGTGATAGACAAGTTGTTTTCTCGTGACATTTGCTGACTTAACTCTGGTACGTGTGTTCATGAGAGCAAAGGTTGCCCTTCGAAGTGTCTGGGTACAGATAGTGTCTGCAAGTAATAAGTAATGGATTAAGCTACATCAGCCAAGATCCTTTTGTAACAGAAAGTACCATATAGTTGTCTTGAGAACTGTCGCTGGCTTTACCTTCTGGGGTTTTTCAGGTTCTCTAGACAGCTCAGCTTGAAAGGAATGTGCATCCTGGCGTGACATCAGCTCCCTGGACTCCAACAGGCCAATGGAAAAGATCAGGTTGTACTAGGTGTCCATATCCTTGCCAAGCACTTTGCAGTAATAAATGGTTATGGAAATGCTTATATGCAAATACATCTGTGCAGAAAGATAAATCATTCAGAGAAAACAATTATACAGATAATCACTTTTTAAAACCTATATGGCTGATTGCCCAAATGAGATAAATCTCAAGTTTTCTACAAAGACCATCTGAAGCACAGAGACTAGTTTAAGTTACTTCTGCTACCCTCACTCAGGAAATAAGTGGGAAAAAGTCTACATTTCTTAGGAGAATGGCAAAAGATCCATGTGTTTAGTTCAGCAGAGGGAGGCTGAGGCAGGATGTAACCGGTCATTGTATATTTATCAAAGAAAATACCAAACACTGGACTAGGAAGGGTTTTATAAACCACAAAGAGAAGTAGGTATAAGCTGGCATTTCATATCTACAGGCTGGAATTAGAAGATTACCACAAAAATGAGATTTTGGAACAGATTGTCATTGGCATAAATAGCAGTGAGGTGCCTAACTCTTAGGCAATTCAGATGGGCAAATAATATGGCCATTCAAAGCCTTTGGGGATTTGAAGATCCCTTCCCCATGCCCCAAAGTGCAGTAAAACAACCTCCTTCACTCTTACTTGTAGAAAGTGTGTCTGGAGGAGATGGCAGTGCAAAAGAAAGTAAGTGCTGTAAACTCACACCTGAGTTTACTTCATAGCAGCTTCTCTGTGTAGACAACCCTCTAAATATATATGAATTCAGTGTGTTCACCAGTCTCCTGTTTGTTGTGATAATGTTAGAGATTGCAGTTCAAAATCAAGTTCTTGTCATCATGTTGGCAAAGTATGGGTATTGATGGTGTCTTTCAGTGTCCATGTGATGTAGTACATCGTGGTCCTTGCAGTATTCCACAAAATGATTGCCCCATGTCACATCTGTCTCCAGCTCTCTACTTCGCTCTGTTTTTAAACACAGGAAAGAGAATTCACTTAAAGCTTGGAGTTTTGGAAAAAGAGTAAGAAGAGCTGATCAAACTCAGTGGAGCAACAGGAGCCTTTTTCTGCAACCTGATCATTTATATGGGATTTTGACAGCTGGAAGGAAAATGATTTCTCTTTTATTTTAAGCCTGTCTCTGATCTCAGACTCATTGAAGCTTTGAGAGCTTCAGACAGGTAAATGATGTCAGAGCCTATTCCAGGAGCACCTTGCAGTGACTGAAAGGACACTTGGCACAGATGTATCTTCTTCCTGCTAGAGCACTTCTCCTGTGAGGAGAGGCTGAGAGAGTTGGAGTTGTTCAGCCTGAAGAAGAGAAAGCTCCAGGGAGACCTTGTAGCAGACTTTCAGTAAATAAAGGGGACCTAGAAAGAAAGCTGGAGAGGATCATTTACAAGGGGATGTAGTGATGGGACAAGGGGTGACGGCTTCAAACTGGGAGGGGAGATTTAGATTAGGTATTAGGAAGAAATTCTCTATTCACAGTGGTGAGGCAATGAAGCAGGTTACCCAGAGAAGCTGCGGGTGCCCCATCCCTGGAGGTGTTCAAGGCCGGGCTGGATGGGGCCTTGAGCAACCTGGTCTGGTGGGAGGTCTCCCTGCCCACGGCAGGGGAGTGGAACTAGATGATCTTTAAGGTGCCTTCCAACCTAAACCATTCTATGATTCCCCATTGACACTAAGAGAGTATCCTCAGCTGAGCTCAGCCCCACAAAATCCCCCTCCCTATTGTCACCCATGGGCAGAAGGGATTGATTGTGGAAGTTAAAATCAAAGTCAATTCTTCAGTGCCATTTTTCATGTTGTTTTGGAACCAATGAAAAAGAAAGAAGCCTCCAAGAATGCCTGAATTAAGAGCAGCAGGGCTTGGTATTTGGAAATGATTTGGAGGGAGTGGAAAATGAAACAAGACAACAGAGGCAGATTTGTGAAACTTTGCCTTTGGCACTAGGGTCTTGACATAATGAACCAAGATAATGAAATCTTGATCAGGAGAAGATGTTCAGGTGGGACAGACACAGTGTAAGCTCAATAAGGGAGTCACTCCTTGTCCCACCAACATGCAGAGTTTGACTGATCAACCAAGATTTTGGTTGATCCATTTTCAACCAGTATCTTTTCCATCAGCAAATGCTGTCTATTCAAAGACCCTATTGGTGACAAAAAAGTGAGATCACTTTAGGTCTGTCCATTGCTCACAGCTACTGCTTGAGTTGGGCAAAAGGCATGTTGAAATCCATGCACTTCCCAATTCACAGCCAGGATTTCAATTTACACTTTCCTATTCCTCTGGGAAGTTTCCTAACTGATTGCTTGAATTTTTTGCAAAGTAGCATTTTCAAGATTTTTTCACTGAAGAGTTCTACCTGCCTAGGCCAAGTCCCAAGGCCCCAGGGTGCCCTGTTATTCAAGTACAGTGGAAGTCAGTTGTCCTACATCCTAACAGATATTTGCATGGACAGGTAGGAAACAAAAAGAACCCTTTAGCAAAAAAAGACAAGGCTGAAGGATTGCACAGAAGTGACCCAGTGAACTGTATGAATTCTGGGCAAGTTCTAGTCACTTCTTCAAGGTCTGGAAGGGAACTGAAATTTGCAGACGAACACTACCATGACAGCTGGGATCCCTCCCGCAGAAGGAGCACATAGGTGCAGAATATGGATCTCATCAAAGACAAACATGATCAACCCTCTTTGGTTTGTGTTCATTCATGCCTTGCCAGCTCTGCTCACTTTGATGATAAAATTCCTTCTCCCTGCAATTTTAAGGAAATGGGAAGAAAACACACAAAATACTTTGGAAAATTTCACTAAGGCTTTTAGGACAATTTTCTGTTAAGGAGGCAGTGTTTTGTCTCTAAGAGGGATTTGGAGTGTTTCAACCCATACTAAATAGGAAACTAAACCAACCTGTCACTAAAAGTAAAATGTTGACTCATGTTGACATTTGAGCCAAAACTCATAACAGGCCTTGGGAAGAACAGCTAAGATCTCTTGCATCTGCTTCCTATCTGGAGGTAAAAAATATTAACATTTGCTTTACTTTTGACTAATAAATAAATAAATAAATAAATAGAACTGACACTGAAAAGATGAGCTTCAATTAAAGGTAACAAATATATCTTCACATTTATAGTGCTGCTCACAGAACTAAAGTCACTGGAAAACTATCAATAATTCCATAAAGCCACAATGCTCATTCTTAAAGCTTTTATTAATCCCATTTGTAAGAAATCAAAGTATTCATAGTGTTAAAAGTGGTAAACTGGGGAAATGCTATGAATCCCGCTCCAGTAATAGTCTTTGTTTGCAACAGTTAAAATAACAAAACCCAAATTTGTGGGCAAGTCTGATATGGAGAAAATTTTCCTGGCCCTGTAACTGATGATGCAGAGAGCTGTAATTTCTGATAGTTGCAGACGGTGCATGTCAGCTGTGTTGAGGAGATAACATAGTAATATAGAAAACTAAAACATACATGAAAAGTGACAAACTGGCCACTCTTCCATAGAACTTAACACATCTCTGCAAGTAAGACTTCCAGCCTTTTAGGAAAACATCCTTCTAAGACATCTGGTGGGGGAAAAAATAATAATAAAAAAGCAGTCATTTCCACCAGATCTTGAAAGTTAGGAAATACAGCAGATCTAGTAAGTCCTGGAATACGTGACCACCAATAGTAACTGTCAGTCTCTGAGCCTTAGTTTCCCAAACTCTGCTGGAGGTCACTGGGACTGACACTCATTTCCAAAGCTTTTAGATGGGATATTTTATTTAATGGGTTTTGTTGTGTGGGAACTGATTAAAACCAATGATATGATAAGGTCTGCCACTTAATTGGGAAATGGTTTGACTTAATAAATTTGAGCTCAGCTGCTGCCAAGTGTTATCAGAGGGTGAAATCGATGTATCAAAAAACCCCCACCAAACCTTCTGCTATGGAAATGGGTGGCAGGATCTGGCTAGATCACAGTCTGATGGACCTAATGTGAGAACCACACAGGTGAGGTTTTGTGGTTGACATTATGCAGGGAGTCAGTCTAGGTGATCTGAATGGTGCCTCCTGGCCCCAGAAGATATTAAACAGAGCAATGTTTTGATCTCTTTTCTGAGTGTGTTGTTTAAAATGGCATTTCTTGTGTCTGCTTTCACACTGTAAGTGCAAGGTATTCACTTGCACTCCTATATTAGTGAGCTTTAAGCTGTTCTAATCAAGATCCTGCAAATGTTGTCTTTGGGAATGGGGCTAAATATATTCATAAGCTTTTGCAGGAGCAGGCATTAATCAGAGCAACCCTTTTTTAAAAGGACTGCATTTAATTAAATTAATTATGTTTCTTTGTATTTAATTAATTCCATGCTTCAGGGTTTCCACTAGATGCGTAGAGAGGCCAGGAAGATTTTTTTTCCCACCTTTGATGAATAACTTGGCTGCTGATTTTTTGCTGTTTATTTTTCCCTGTTTTTCTCAGATTCATCAGAGATTGGCGGCAGTCTGACACGGGACATGGGGTCAGGTGCATTGTGTCTTCCCTCTTGATTTCTCCTTGCTCCTGTGCTCAGGTTTAAACCACTCATAAGTGACAGGACCAGGAAAAATTTCTCCATATCAGATGTGCAATAATTGCATCCTGCAATTGAAGGTGCCCAAACCATTGGAGATGACTTGAGTCTCTCCTGGGCTCATCCTGTGCAGTACTCTGGTTTTGAGGTTCTTGTTCTTTCTTTTTTTGCTAAGTGTTGGGGAATGTAGACCTCGGGGCAAAACCCAGCTTCAGATGAAGGCTGGAGAGAGGGACCTCCTCATGGCTGGCATGAAAACCAGCTGGAAGCCAATCCTTTCCCTCCCTCCAGGTGACAGGGTTGCAGTTAAGTGCTCAGCTTGAAAGAAAATCTCATGATGATAATTGGGATTACAGGGTGCCCAGGCACGAAAAGGAATTTGTGGTGATCATAATTAATTAGGACCATGACAAACTCCTTTGTTCAGAAAATACCTCACATACAGTTTTTCAGTGGATCTAATATACAGATCATAAAATACAACTTTATTGCTTTTTAAATAAAGTATATTATTGACAGAGGGTTTAAGTGTGGGTATTCTGTTTTGTTTCTTTAATGTTCACCAGCACAGGGACTGATTCATCAGAAAACTCCGGGGTAAAGATCAACATCCAAGACCACCTTGGGCATGAAGAACACAGGGATGGGATTGCAGAAATGCCCTAACATCTTTCTAGGTCTGTACAGGACAAGGCTTGAGTTAGTCTAGGACAACTAAGACTAAAGGCAGGGCTCATAGGCTGAGTAGCAGGTGCCTACTAGAGCCTTAGAGCTCAGGTTAGTGCTCTGATTGCCTGGATGAGACATAAGGAGACAGTATCATAGGTCTGCAGTGGTCCATCTTTCTGGGTTCTCCTCATGTTGAAACCATTATTTTAGCAGGCAGGTCTTAATTTGAGATGAGTCTAGGACCAGGGTTACTAATTCTTCCTTCTCAAAATCCTCCCACCTTCAGGCAGAAAGGACCACAGACATGTTCTTGACAAAAAAGTGCTCCTTGACTAATCATAGAACTATAGAATCATAGAATTTTCTAGGTTGGAAGGGACCTTAAAGATAATCTAGTCCAACCATCAACCTAATCCTGACTAAAATCACTAAACCATATTCCTAAGGACTATGTCAACCTGTCTTTTGAACACCTCCAGGGATGGTGCCTCAACCACTTCCCTGGGCAACCCATTCCAATGCCTGATAACCCTCTCCATGAAGAAAGTCTGGGTTTGGGCTGGGATTGCAAATGCTCTGATGGGGCTCAATGTAGAGTGTTATGTTTTGGGGCTTGAATACTGATCTGGGGAGGGAGGAAAATGGTTGCTGTTAGTGCACTGTGTCAGGTGTGACTTGCTGCAATGCAGGGCTTTGGTGATCTTGGGGTTCTCTCTCCTAAAAAATGTTCCAGGATGAAGATCAAAAACAAAAAAAAAACACTTTTCTGGCTAAAGAGAATTTTCTGCAGTAAAGGTAAAGACAAAGATTTCCCAACTCCTGGGCTGAGTGTAGAATTAAATTTCCCAGGAATCAATAAACATCAAAAAACTCACTATCTTCTGCTGAAATGCAAGCTGAGCTGCTTCCTCTAACACAGAACAATCAGCAAGCACTTAAAAATATTCCTTGGGAAAGAAAAATCCCCTATTGCACACACTTGTCTCCTGGGGAAAGTATGAGAAAGAACAGACAGCAGATGACAAATGCCAGTCATGTCTCTGAGTGGGCTACTGGAAGGAGGCCACACGTTATGGTAGGGACATGTACATACAAACACAGGGACATACCAACGTACCAACATACAACCATCTGTCAGCCCATCATCAGATCAACTTCGGACTAAAACCAAGGTGAGATTTTGCCTCAGTAGCATAACATCTCTTAATCACAGACTCAGCATTTGTTACTTTAAAACTGTAGCAGTTTCTCGCTCGGTTGTTGCATTTAACTTTTTCCAGTAAGTTTTAAAGGAAAAAAAAAGACAAAAAATTCCTTTCTTTTAACAATGCTGTCTCCTTTTTTTAGGTTTGCAGCTGAGGAAGGGTGTGTTCGAGGAAGAGAATGCCAGTTTGTTAAGAGAACTTTTATTTAACAAGGAAAAAGAAATTAAAAAAAACCCCAACAAACCAACAACCAAACCACGGGAAAACAGTCCAACACAACAAATCAGAAACTAAACAGTAATGTCAGTCAAACCAAAGAAAGGATCATCAGATTCTTAAGTAAAAGCTACAGATAGAGAGAGCCAGACGCCAAACTGATTTTATTATGCCTCCACTTTAGCATAAATAGGCAACTGTCAAAATACAGCATCTTGTCATTCGACAAAGTGAAATTCTACTAAATTGAATCAAGTTGAACAGAGAGACGACTGTAGTTTAGACAGGCTCACCCTCCCCTTCTGACATTGTGGGCCTGCTTGGCAGAGCACTCGGGTTTCAAATGAAAGAAATGTGTTGGAATAGAGCAAGTGATGAAAAAAATGTCCTTAACAGGAACTTCATTAATTAAAACCCAAGAGGCTGACAAGCCTTGAGCTAATATCTTGCAGTGTTGGGGTGAGGGGTATGCATTACTCAGAGCTACAAGCCAGGTTTATCCCCTCCACCCCTATTATCAGCACTGGTGGAAGTTTCTTCTGTAATTTAAACAGTATTCACTGTTGGAAAAGAAAAGAAAAGAAGCACAACATCAATAAAACTGAGCACATCGCACTTCTGCTAACCTTAGGGCAGCGTGCAGCTCTCATCATTTATAAAAATCTAGGCTATCAATTTTAGGGCGTTATACTGGTGTCCATCACCAGAGTATCTCTCAAAGTTCCTAAAGTAGATTAGCCTCTGAGTGGCTTCACAGCTGTTTTCATGGACTCGGTGACTTCTCCTGGTATTTGAAAATCCACCTTGGACAGGAGAGTGTCTTGACTGGTTTATCCATGAGTTTTGAGTTTATCCTAGCTTTCTGCAGCTAGATTTGACTTTAGTCTGGCCAAAATGGTAGGTAAAAAGGGGGGAATCATCTTGCTTGCAGTGGTAGGAGAGATGGTAAAGAAGGGGTACAACATTTCTTGAAGATCAGATGTACC
>JAOXNG010000021.1:116009020-116019438 GCA_028566535.1 Scolopax minor | reverse complement strand
GCCACATACTTTATTGTGGTAGAAAATAAGGCAGTTTAATTTGCCTATCATCTTATAGTTCATAGAACTGTTGTCTGTGTGATGGTCCTTGGAAATGTGTGAGATCATTTCAAAACAGGCTGTATTTGATGTCAAACCCATGTTGACATCAATTTAAACATTCAAACAGTGCACATGGTCAAGACCTATCACAGTTAGGCACCTGGCTCTCCTTTCAGCTTGGTATTCCAGCAAAACCCTTGCACTGAAATTCTGCTACATACTTTAGTATGTCATGCTATCCACTTTTAAGTTGATAATGTGTTGAAATATGAATTATAGTGGGAAATGCACTGGAAAATAGGAATTAATTCAGTATTTCTGCCATCCTCAGTAGAAATCTCTCTTGAACCAGTCCTCTCACAGTGTCAGATTTCTGGGTTGCTCTCTGGAGATGTCAAACAATCTCGCGGCAGCATTAAGGCATCCTGGGTCACTCCCTTGGGGCTAGATGTTTAGTAGGTGCTTGAGATCTGGCCATGATTCACATCTCAAAGAACCCTTAAAATATTATTTGACTAATTTCATAAATATTTATACTGTACACAGCAGGGAAGCAACAGTCCTGATTACAAGCTACTTAAAGAAAGCACCACTGCAATCCAAGTATTAAAAAAACAGATCGTTATAATTGTAATTACTGAATACCTTGAGCTTATGGTGAATTTTAGCTCTTCTCACAGAATTATGGTGCCTTAGTCATCCTTGTTGTATTGACAGAATGTTTGGAGAAAGTCTCCTCTTTCAAATAAACCTAATATTAGTGCCTGACTCACTGATATTGCAATGTTTTGTCTATAAATACTTCAAACATCTTTCATTTGTTTGTATGTTTTATGTAACTGTTTACCCCACCTCTACTTTCTTCTTTATTTTCTTCCACATTTTCAAAACTAAAGCTATATTCACAGAATCACCGAATGATATGGGGTTGGAAGGGACCTCTGGAGATCACCTAGTCCAACCCCCAGCCACAGCAGGTCCACCCAGAGCAGGTTGCACAGGAATAGAACAGATTGCACAGGAAATATTTATAATTTTATGTCCAGAACACTGTGATGTTGGGGTGAAGAAGTGGCCTATCTCCAGGACTAGCTGTACCTATCCAAGGAGCAACAGTAAAACAGGGAGCAGCCAGGTTTCCCCTCCCATCATGACAGTGACTGTGGACTTCACTGCTCCTCTGGCGAGGCCAGAAGAAGACATTCCCTCCTGTCTTCCTCCCCTGCCCCCTCACAGACATCCAGGCTCAGCAGCTTGAGCCAAGGAACTTTTGTATATAACACTTGCAGTAGAAGCAATACCAGCCTGTAAGGAAATATCATTCCTTTATTTTACCCCAGGCTTATCCATCTGCACTTAAATAAGATCGTTGATATTATGACTGTGCCAAGATTGGAGTATATGAAAATATATATTGCTGAGTACATCCAGATCTGAGGTTCAGTAAGATTTGGAGACACTCAACATTTCTAGTAGGGCTTATCAGAAGTTGGCCACTCAGGCCCATGTTGTCAATAAAATATGTCTTAACTTTTGGTCAGCCCTGAAGGGGTCAGACAGTTGGACTAGATGATCATTGTAGGTCCTTCCAATTCCTCTCCTCTCCTCTCCTCTTCTTTTCTTTCTCTTCTTGTTGGTTACCCTAGGCATATACTCCTAAAGCTGGACAAGGAAGAGACATACTGGCCTGTTTATTTGGTCTATTTGTTACAGCATTTGCTTCCTATAAAACCAAAAGTGATAAAAGAAAATCATACTTTACAAAGTTAAAACACATGGTTTGATCTGCTCCCCCTGACATCTTGCTTCCTGTTGTACTGTTTGTAAAAATCTTAATATTTCCCTTTGCATATCAATTCTAGAAGAAGACATATACAGTCTTTCAGAAGTGGGTTGTGCACCTGTAACCTATGGGGCATCTTGGATTGTCAGGCAGATACTGGTATGAGTACAACTATCACAGCTTGCCTCCTGGCTTGTCCCCAGAATCACAATTTTGTGGCCCAATGGTCTTTCCTTGAATAGTGTCAACTGTCAAAATGAAAAAGTAGAAAAATATCTCATCTACATCTCAAATTTAGCCCACTATTTTTAAGTCACTTGGTCAAAATAAATAACACCATTCTGAAGGTATCAAAATTATTTATTTCACCCAACTGCTCTATTTTTTTTTCCATATTACTCATCTGAGAATATTTTTCTTTATTTCAATATTTTGGATTGTCCTAGATAAACAATTACTTTAGAATATTATATTTTTTTTAGGAACACCTTTCCTTCATAAATAAAATATTAAAATCACCAAAGCTTTTCTAGATTAGAGGAAGTGTGCAATAGCACCAGGCTCAGTGGAAGGCAGCTTGGGGAACCAAGAAAGTGTGTTCCTGCTGCTGCCACTCTGGTTTTCTGAGAGTCACACCTGAAACTTTCATTAATCACGTTCATGGTTCAATCTCTGTTATGTCTATGCTATTAAGGCATCTTTAAGGCTTCAAATATGTAAGGAACATTTCGCTGCATACAGTGTCTATAGGCACAGGCCAGATTTCAGTCCATATTCAAATGTGAAATAAAGTCAAGTGATTCTAAAACAGGGTCAAAAATAATTCATGGTCAAAGTGAACAACTGCTCGCTCCTGTACGCATTATGTTTTGTTTGATTATTTCCTCCTTTGTGCATCTCCTAAGTGACGGCAGATTTTTCAGCTCTATTGTTTTCAGAGGAGTAATGCTAAAATTTTGCTCTTCTATATTCACCTTTATGTATTGTAGGGTTATTTTTTGTTGTGCTTTTTTTTTTTAACTTGTATTACTGAAATTGTTGAAATACACCACTGTGCACAACAATACAAAAAATATGGGTAATATAGCAAAATGTTGAAAATGGATCTGGCTGAACAGAATGTGTGTAAGAATTGATCCAACTTCATCATCTGTATGGAGGTGCTTCTTCAGGAAAGATGCCAAACCTGTTGGAAAACAAAAACCACAATGGATGTGGCCCAACGAGCACAGAAGCTACAAATTAAGAAGAAATTATCATCTACTCAGTAGTATTTGAAGGTTTTGTACAGAGCAGGGAAATGGGCAGATGGGGAACCTTCACACTCTGAGTGACCCTTCCCTCCTGTGAGCAAAGAGACAGGTTTGCCATAAAAAGTTTTCCTTTCTCAGTCGTGTCAGCAAGGAATTATGTCAGTAAGAAATTCAAATTTAAAAACACAACACCGCTGAGCTGAAACAACATCTGTCTGCAAAAGCACAGGTACTGGGATGAACTAGGACAGCCACTGATGCTCACTGGCTATGGTTAGTACCTGTGACTTACAGAACATCCTCTGCACCGCGCAGGGTAAAACAGGAGAAGGTCGCAGGACCATGTGCACTTCCACTGTATCTCCTACTGTTGTACTAAGCTAGGACACTAGTGATAAAAGATAAAAAAAAAAGAAAAAAAGTACATTTTTATAGCAGAATATTTGATGTAGCAATAAGTTAGCTCCCAAAACCACAGTCAGAGCTCAGGCAAAGCAGGAATATCGTAGGCTGTACACATATTTGATTGAGGCATTCATTAGAAACACACACAAAAACACACACGCACACAAACAAAGGAATGCACACTTCATATAAACAGGACTTGAGCAAACAGAATTTATATTCTGGCAATATTCATGCATGTGAACACTTTTTATCTACAGATGAATTCCTTTTTTTTTTCTTTTTTGTTTGTATTCTGTTTATTTTTTATTAATACAAAACATTTTAGGAAAAAAATCTTTGCTGGGGATTTTCTCCAGTTCTGTGAATTACAAAGAAGGCTTCAGAGACTTTTCAAAGAAAATAATGAGCAATACCAATTATGAGTATTTGTAGCTGCATCCCTTGTGCAAATAACTTTGTTTAAATCAGTGATTGCACAAACATATCATGTGAACACAGCCCCCGAACTGGGCATCTTCTGAACACTGCCATTTCAGAACCTGGCCATGATTGATCTGTGAGTTCAGAATCATTTGCAAAAATTATTTAATAAGTGATCATGAATATGGAATGTGGAATAAATTCATGGAAATTGTGGAATCAAAAAAAAAAAGAAGAGATAGGATTTATTGGTTACATTTTTTGTGAATTATTAGCCTGCAGTCTGCACATAGCATATATGTCTTAAAAAATTAAGTTTCCTAGAAAAGAAGTCTTAAGATAGACTTGAACTACAGTGAGCCTTCCAGCTGTTCAAACTGATTATATCTCCATGAAAACAATTCAAGCCTCTGTTTATTTATTATTTCAGTTATAGTCGGTTACTACTGAATGAAAGAGCTATGACTCCAGGTGTCATGTATGTGTTCCCATTTAACAATCAGATTTTTGACATTCCAGTCCCCTTAGTCTTTAGGCAATATCTCCAGTGAGGTCACCATAAGCAAAATTCCATCACGTCCTTTGAGGTGAATGAATATGAGATCAGACCTTCACTTTGTTGTGGTCACAATCAGTATGTGCAATGAAGCCAAACCCAAAAGAATTGTTTTAAAAATGTGTTGCGGGAATCATCTAAGGTCATTGCAAAAACTGAATAAAGGCGAAATTTGGAGAAGAAAATACATTTTCTTGTCTCAAATGTATTAAGCATATTCATCAATCCACTTTATGGGTAGATGTGTGCATCTACACACATGTATACATGCATGCACAGAGACAAATATATGCACGCACACATCTACATGCATATAAATAGTTGTAGGGCAGGTGTCTCCAAATGGCAGTGTTCCCACAGAATCTCCCATTCTGTTTCTTGGCACGCAGGCAGATTTTTCTGCCATGTAAAAACATGCTGTTATGCTGCTATGAGTTTTAATTTTCTGGCTAATTGTTGACAGAGGATGGTGAAATCTCAGGGCACCAAGTCAACCCTGAGACTGCAAGGGAAAATGAAGAGCCTAGGCACACTTAGAGGCTCTTAACAACTTGTGGAATCTGAACTTGTGTCGACTCTTGCCTTTATTCTTTCCCTGAGTCTGTGATTGGAGCTGTTTTCCATGTTGAGACATCTTGGGAGCCAAGAGCCAGCATGAAAGGAAGGATTGCTCTGCCCCTCTTTGTAATCCCTCTCTACAGGAGAGGTGCAGACATCTAAATAAAGCAAATTGCAATTTGCGTGTCACCAGACTCCTCATCCATCATGCTGCTTAGTCAAAATGTGTGTATATATGCTTCCAGTGACCTATCTACAGTGGAATACATGAGCGAGCAGGAGGGATTTCAATGTCTGTCTGGTTTCTAAGAAAGCAATGGACTTCCAGCCTAGCAAAAGAAAGCGTTCAGATTGGACCACAGCTCTTTCTGATTCATTGCCTCGGAGAAGTAAGAGCAGCTTTGGCATATACCCCTGGTATTGTGTGCCAGCTATGAGAGAAGCCACACTGAAAAGCCTGGGGCCTTACACCGTAAGCGAAAAAAAAATAATATCTACCGCAGTAATTGCTTCTTGTTAGTGCAGCTCAAACCCACAGACTGCAAAAGGTTAAGCTTTTGGTATAAAACCTAAATAGAGTTTGTCATGTTGGTCCCACATAAATACAGTGCTCTACTGTTTAGGTCGTTGTTTAAATCCTCCTCTTGCCAGTGCCTGGGCCTTCTGCAAATGTCTGAACATGGGAGAAGCTTTCTGGTGTCAAATTCATTTTGAGAGTAGCCTTTTTATTTTTTTCATTCTTTTTGCTTTGTTTTGCTTGTTGCTTTTTTTAAAGATCCTTATTCTGTTCCCTGGAATCAGCCTTCTAGGTTTGACACGCAGAAACACACACACACACATGCCACTGACATGGTCCACCGTGGCCACTGACCAAGGAAAAGGTCAGGTCTTCAGGACGTGAGCCAGTGAGTACACACAAGTGCTTTTGTCTGCAATAGGAACACCCCCACTGCAGGAGAACACCCAAAAGTGCTATAACAGGACTCTGGACTCTCACCAGGGCTGCCACAGAGAAGCCACAACCCCAGCATTGCCTGGGCTTGGAAACGAAAGCAGATTTCTCAAGCGTTGCTAATACCTTCTCAAAAGCCTTCGTGCACAATTAACTTGGGGAACTCATTGCCACTAGATAGAATTGAAACCAAGGTTATACTAATATTCAAAATATGGATGCTGAAGCACACCGCAGAAACATCCAGAAGGACCTCAGCTTGCACAAAAATATGCACATAGGGAAAACAGCACTGAATTTACATTCTTAACAGGCAAATTTATACACTCATTAGCAAATTTCCTTAAAAGGCAGTGAAACAGTTAACCCAGACTACAGCTCCCTGCAGAAACTGTGCATAAAAATGTAAAAATGTTGTTTTCTTTCCCTATATCAGCTTGTGTCCCAAGGAACTGCTATAAATTATTCTGCAATACAGATTCTGAGTAGTACAGTTAAGCTCATCTCAGATAAGAAAGGTTTGTTGTTTGCAAAGATGTCATGGTTATACCCACAGCAATAATGTATCTCTAGACACAGGAATCTCAGCCTCCTCGTGTGAATCCTCGTGACTTGCTACAGTGGGAAAATATCAGAGTTAAAGATTGGGTCAGAAGATGTCAAGTTAGCGATCAGCAGTGCAGTCTCCTGAACTAACCTCTGAAAACCATCCTACCAAACTCAGAGGTGAAACAAAAGTTCAGCTTGAGCCATTTCAGCACAACCTGAACTGTGTTGTTCAAGCTGTACAGAAGGTGGGAGGGAAAGCACTTCATAGAAAATTCTGTGATTAGAAGGTATTTTCATTTACCAGACCCTAAATAGATTCCATTTTCCAATGACATTTTTTGTGAAGCACCTTATTTAAACACTTACCAGTATGACAATCAGGATATAAAACCAATTTGGGAGTGAATGAGGTCTGTAAAAGCAATTATTTTGCTAATGGTTAAGACAAGAATTTCCCTAATCATTTTAATTAAAAGTACATTTTAAAAAGTGAAATAAAACTAATAATATTGGCACTTGTGCACCCACAAAAATGTATCAGACAATTTGCCCTTCTTTAAGTAAGCAATTTAAAGAAATTTGTTCACCTGCTCTATTCTTTTGCTTGAAGCTATTTAACATTCAGTTACACTGATTTGAGATTGTGATCGTGTCTTGTGTGATGAAAAAAGAAAATGTGTTAGATTTACTCTGACTGTGGAGCCTGGCTCATGGCTGCTTCCTACTCATTCTAGAAGAAATCTGAAATATTTCCATTAAATATCCTTTTATGAACCTCAAACCTAATTTATGTTATTTATAGGGCTCTTTCCAAAGGCATCTCTTCGTATCCACCTACTGCCCTGACATCTCTTCCCAGATTCATGGCTTACCACCTCTACCACTCAAGTTGTTTCATCAAGCATGTACTCTCCAACATCTTTGCTGCTGGTCTGTCTTGGTTGTGGGTTCTGTCCCTAATTCCTCATGCCTACTTTTCCTTTTGTGTCTTCTCCCCAATGTTGGGTCTGCCCAGCCTCACACGTATGGAGCTCACCCTCAGCTGCTTCTTGCTCACCCCTGTTGGATGAGAGACTCTTGTGGCAAGGCCAAGACTTGGCTGATTTCCCTCTTACCCAGTACATCTTCCTGTAACTTTGCTGATGTTCTAGATAAATATTGTTTAACTATTTTCAGACAACTCTACATCCTAATATTACCCAGCCCTTCAGTGTAGTTTTCCCCTGTCACATTTGACTCACCATCATCTTTCTCATCTCCCTTTCTTCTTGAACTTACTCCGATTCAGATCTCAGATTTCTCACCAGTGTTTTCAAAGGTGCAGCATAACCTTCCTTATTTCTTTGGTGCCATTTGTCTTGCTCCCTTTCTATCTCACAGCACTTTCCTTCCTTCCTCCTGATATAGACGGGGGACGTTTTTGTTCCTCCTTTAACATTGCTGGCCCTATTCCACATGACATCTTCCCAGATCCTGTCTCTCAATCCTCTGAAGTTTTAATTTTCTTCTCATTCTTACTGAATTCTCCTCTTTCATACCCGTCCTTAAAACATTTTTCCCCATTGCACCTCCAAAGGTGTTGGTCAGGATTTAGGGTGCCAACATACTTTGACTACTGATTGTCGCACTAAGTAGCAGATGTCTCCTTCCCTTGCCATTCCTGTCCACAACTTCTTACCTCATGCCTACTGCTGTGGTACCAGATCCCATTACCAACACTTGGAGAGTCACCAGGACCTGCTGAGTCCCCAGGAGGGCCTGTGTGTAAGCCATTAGCCCTCGGCAAACACAGTGTAAGACAGCTTAGGTGGTAACTTTATTAACACAGGATCTGTATTTATACAGCTCCTTGTTGGGGACCTGACCCTAGAGTTCAGGTCTCCAAGGGGCTAAGGTACTATGACTAATAATAAGACTAATCCCACCAATATCAGCAAGGGAATGGTTTTGATTACAATACAGATGCTGATGTTTGAACACAGGGCTTCAAAATCTGCTTGCATTGTAATTTAAAAGAAATGGTTATGCTGTGGAAGGCCCTTTGACCCATCTCTACTTGTTCCCAAAGTGATGTGAAATTCATCCTCTGCAGAAAGGGAGTGCAATGAGCCAATTAGACCCCCATGACCCACAAAGGTTGAGTTATGCCCAAAGAGCGCCTATATGTTAGGAAAGTAGATTGTGGCAAAAAAGCACCTTAACTCTGTAACAGTCTCTTTGAACACAATATAAATGCTACTGTGGACCACAGGGGTTAATCCATTACAACAAGGCAATTAGATTTAGTGACTGTTTGGAAGATAAAAGCAGGGAGTCATAATCAATCCTGAGAACCCAGACATGATAAATTTCTATAATTTCCTCTTACTTCATAGATCTGAGCATGACAAAGCGAGTTAGGGTGGAGTGGTTACAGTCCCATGTCAGAAATGCAAGAGGAATTTTATTTTTATTAAACAAGTTACTTGTGAAAAAGGAGTCTTTCTCTCGCTCTCTTTCTGTCAATCCCATTCCAGATGGTGCTACATTTAGCTCTCAAACATTTTGTAGATGCCTCTTGCTAAGCTTTGAATGTCAGCTTCTGGAGGGACATGCGAACAAAGGGGGTTTTTCCCCTATTCTGCTACAGCCAGGCACCTTCACATGGAAGGTCTCATTTCCCATCTTCTGGCTAAATTCTCTGTTTACAGCTTGTTTCACCCACAGTGGCTAGAGGGAAACCAGTCTTGTGTAGAGGTGGTATGTAGTGTTACGCACAGCCAGATGCTTCCCAAACTGAATTTAAGTAGTGGACCAACTGACTTCTGCAGCAGAGAGTGGCAAGACCCCAGTCATTAACTGCTTGGCTGTCCACGAAGGCAAAACTCCAGGCCAGTATGAAAGACTTACTAAAAAGAGAGCCATCCCTGTAGTTTGAATTATGCACACACCGGTCCACTCTGCGGCACACGCCATCTGGAAGAGGGTCCTGGCTCTTGGACAATGTCCTCCTGCAACCTGTGTGTTGGCATAAATTAGATACGCGAGGTTGGATGCCTGCTTGGCGTGACTCCACGGATCACACTGCGCCCTGAAATGCCGACAAAGCAAAAGATCTTGTTCTCCTAGGCTGTGAGTGTCAAGGCGATGCCCTTGAAATGCTGATCTCGGTGCAGAGCCACTGCTCAAACGTCCCCTGGAGACTCCAGTCAGAGAAACAGCAAGGCAAGTGCAAGGCACTGCCATCCCACACAGCACAGCTCCTCTTGGCATGAGCTTGCTGGAGCCTGATAGCACCCGGGGGGCTGAGATTCCATCACAGAGAGTGGGGCTTATCTCACCCAGTTTGGGCTCTCCAAAAGTTAATGACTTAACCTGGGCAAGTCTGAGATTCCCTCTGCACCCATGAGGGAAAAATCAGGGAGGAATTAGAGTCAGGGGCAGAGAGAGGTTATATATAGTATCCCTAAATAGTGGGGATTCATGTCCTCTGAAGGTGCTAACCATACAGAGAGACTAAACAATTTGTTTAGACAAGAAGCTTAGCTTTTAAAGAGCTGCCGTTAAGTGAGATAAATGCAACTCTTTAAATCTATACCAAGCTAGAGGCAAAAAAAATGTTCAGGTACCTGAAATTCTTTGATACACCCATCAGCTAATTAGCCCCTTGCTCCCCTTTGTCCCCTTTTCCAATAGAAAATACCAAATTAAACAGGTTGGCCTTTGTAGAGATGTTAGTTCAGAAGCACCACACATGAATTCCCAGGAAGAAAAACCATCCCTGGTGGGACAACCCTACCTTTTCCTAGAGGAATATTGCCGAGTTGTCTTCTTCAGTGAGCCCACAGCTCAGCGTCGCAGGAGTAGAGTGCCAACCAAAAAGGTGACACATTTCTGAGAGTAAATGAGATGCACCCC
>JAOXNG010000021.1:115907297-115928804 GCA_028566535.1 Scolopax minor | reverse complement strand
AGGAACATCAGCTAGAGCTTATCTTTGATGTACATTAGGTTCTCACTATTTCTCACATCCAGTATCCTCATACTGCATAAATCTCATGAATTATCCCAACCACTTCACGCCACTTTTCTGCAAAGATGTAGTAGCCACAGGCTGTAGTGAGAGCTCGTGTCACATCGATCGCGTGATCTCTGCTAAACCAGTATGATACAAAGAATGATCATATATAACTACACCTAACCCACACTTTTCACAGTTAGAGATAGCCTGATGCTACAGATTCCCAGCCTGATATCCCACACATTAATGAATTCACTCCAAAGTTAAGAGAACATAATTTAAACAACCTGATTTTGGTGCTTGAGCTCACTTGGTATTCAGCACTCCCCAACTGACAACTAAAATAAACTAAAATAATTTTTTATATAACGGTCTGGGTTCTCCATTCTATTTTGGATTTATTAACAAGCCTTTTTCTATTTGTGTACTTTGATCATGTGCAACTGATGTCCTGGTTGCTGGCGTGGCTTTCCAGCTTAACCCAAGCACTTGAGTCAGCTGGAGCTGGGAGCTGATATAGAGGATGACTTCAGGACATGTGTTACCTTTATCTGAGAGCTGGCTGTAGAGGAACTGTTTAAGAGAACCACAGGCAGCAATCTCTGTTCATTTTGGATCTCACCTGCTCAGATGGAGACAGGGAAAAGGACATTCTCCTAAGTAATTATATTTAGAAAATGCTTTTTTTTTTTATTACAGAATTAGATTTAACTACTTCTCCTGTTATATCACAAAGATAATGCATCAGAACCTGCTGCAAAAGCACATGTATCAGATCAGGGCTAGAGCCTCAGATCCCTTTTTTACTGGTGCTGCAATTTTAAAAAAATACCAACCAAAAAGAAAGAGATTCCTTAGGCAACATGTATACAGTGATGCTGCCCTTTCCTTTTTGCCCAGTCTTTCCACTGCTCAAGAGAACTAACACCACTGCCTTTTAATTAACTCATTATCTGCCCTCCAAATGAGCCTTCAGAATAACTGTTGTAGGTTCAGATGAACTGGATGAGAAAGTGGCTAAAATGTCCCTGGGATAAGGGAAAAGCAATTCTTGCTTAGCCCTTGAAAACTGAAAGTCAATTACTCTGCTAAAATTGAGTCTCCTTCCTGCATGGCGTAAGTGCACTGAGAGTCCCAAGGACTCTGAGGTCCTCAGGTACTTTGCTCTGTTGATAGAAAGAACACATAGGTACTGCTATACTCTGCTCATCTCTGCTTTATTCTCTTGGCACTGCAGCACTCCAGCTGCAAAAAATTAAGCTAAAAGCATTTCTCCACTTCAAAGAAGAAAGTTCAGTATCAGCATGTTCAGACAACCTGAGTGTCTGGCTATCACAGGAGCACGAAGCAGCTAACAAAACGGAGTGAGGAGAGGGAACAAGGACTGTTGCTGTCCTGCAACTCACCATCTATTTTCTTTATAACCTTAATTGCCATTGGGAAGCATTTTCTGTTTATTTTCAAGAGTTTTGTTAGGCAGAACTAGGGAAAGCTCCCATTAATCATACTGCGGCTGGCAAAAATGTGGAGACCCAACCACTTGTGGGGTGGGGAGCACTTTGTGGGGTGAGATCCCTTATCTGACAGGAGCAGATATCCGACCTTGAATCCCAGCCCTGGGTATGGCCAGATGCAGACACCTCTAGGACAGTCATTTGTTACCACCTGGAGCTGCCAGCCCTTACGAGTCCAGGGATTTGCATATCACAGAGTCACTGAGAAGCAACATGTTGGGATTGTGCATGTGGACAGATACCCAGGGCTGGTTTAGAATGAATTTACGATTTACAGTTGTGGAACAGACCATAAAAATTCCTTGTACATGGCCAAGATATTTTATTTTCACTGTAACATCTATTTAGTCTAACTCTTAATTTATCTCCCTTTTACGACTTCCTACAGAGGTTAGCTGAGCATCCCATTAGCATTAGACAAAAAAATAACTTTTTAGTATCCCTGAGAAGTGAAACACTATAATTATTTCCTTCTGTTAACAATGCAGAAATATTAAGGAGCAGATTTTTATCTGACATAAATCATAATTCACCTTTTTTCATCTCATGGGTCAGCCCCAGGCAATGAAATAAAATTGCACAGATGAAATCTGTGGCAGACCTGGAACCTGAAAATATCAAGTCTTCTCTGAATGATATGGTATGAGATCTCTCCCTGTGAAACCAGTAATACAGGGTAAGATGTACATCAGTGGGTGGTTGCAAATATTCTACTAGATCATCCCAAGGGATATGGCAGTTTAAATCCATTAGCTTTCATGGAGCAACACGAAAGCTCCATCTGAAGTTTGGAGCTGAAATCTTGCCTTTATGAGAGGAAAGGAATGTGGAGAAGAAAAGCAATTTCATTAAGAAGACAGTGTAGGATGCATGTAAATATGAAAGGCATCCAGCTTCTGGGGGAGTCATTGCTTTTGACACACAAATGTGTGAAGGAAAGTCTGAAGCTTAGAGAATGCAATAACGTTTCTTAAAGCCACTTCTTTCATTTAATTACATTAATGTCTTGATATAACTCAGTTTATATGAGCAAATCAGCTATAACAGTGTAACATAATCATGGGATAAGCAGGCCAAGTGTCTGATGGCCACACCTCATAAATTATGACAGGTCAGGGCATGGGTTGCTCTCACTCACTCATTCACTGCTAAATTTTTGGTACCAGCAAATTTTTGGGTCCAGCCAACACACACTCCTCTATGCAGTGCCTGAGCAGAGTAGAGATAGTCATCTCCAGTAAGCAGCATGGAGTCCTGTTCTGGTGAGGAAGCTGGACCATAAAGACAAGGGCCATGGCAGTTGGTAAAGAGGTTATTAAACATTCTCTGGACTGTTTTATTTATTAGTATAGATGTAGTTAATTGAACCATGGACATGTGAATTGAATCAACTGAATCAACCACCTCAAGTTGATCAGCAGCAGTACCTGATATCATATAAACAGAGTTTATGATGAAACCATGAGAGAATGGCAAAATTATTCCCCTTCTAAGCACACAAACTCCTTGGCACATTTGGTAATGATCTTACTCACCAGCATTATCCTGCTGCTTGGTATTTTTGATGTATGCAGAAAATTTGGAAAAGATATCAATTCCAGCAGTGTTTGATTCCCGGTGCTTAGCAGCCAGCTTGGGGTACCTGGAAAGGGAGAAAGAGTGTGGAGAATAACATCTTGTTACCAGCAACATAGTGGTGACTACAAACACAATTTACAAGAAGAAAGAAAAAAGCCCCATACGAGGAACTGCCATTAACACTGTCACTTTTCTCAAAACAACAGCGTGGCAAGTCCCTCTTAATAATATCTGTCTGTCAAGGCAGATGTTTGCACAGTTACACAGGGATGGCTTCAGGACAAAGGGGACTGTACTGGTGCTTTATGTTACCACATATTCGAGATACAGTGGCCTCAAATCAGATGGAAGCATAAATTTCCAGAAAGGTGCAGGGGAGTTTGGCAGCCAGCTGGTTCTATTATGAATGGCAGTCATCTCTAGTTCCCTACACTGAAAATGTGCTCCAGGAAGGCCAGTTAGCATTACCCAGCTGAAGGAACACAAAGCCTTCAGTCTCTGAATTGTTTTTTAAAAACATCTGGTGCAAAGGAATATATCGATTTGAAAGACCAACACAAACTAATGACCCCTACTGACTTCAGTGGTCTTGGACCAGAGTCCAAATATCTTGGACCAAATATCTGATCTCTTGCCTCAGGACTGGCCTATAGCTGCTGATTCATTTGGAGGTAAAACACTCTATATGGAACCAAGCCAATTTTCATTGATTCTGAGATTTGAAGGTCCAAATCACGAGCCAACAATTTTTTTTCCCATTATCCTTGTATTGAGTCCAAAACATTTGAAGAAGGCATATCTGGTGAATCTAAACCTTTCCTTGGTAGCTTGTTCCAATGGCTAATCCTTCATATTGAAAAAAAAATCTGTGCCTTATTTCTAATGTGAATTAGTTTGGTTATAACTTCCAGTTGTGGGCTCTTGTCATTTCTTGATTAGAATAATGAGCACTTTTCTGCCTCCAGAGCCTCTCATGCTCTGTAATCAGTTCCCCTTCCAACCTTTCTAATATACCATACAGCTCAGAAACCTCCAGTTTTTCACTTTAAAATGCTTTTCCTGGCACGGATATTTTGTGTGGCAAATCTGGGCATCTATTCCAAGTTATTTTTAGCTTTGTAAAATGTGGACACCAGATCCCTACAAAAATTTTCCTAGTGTTGGTCTCCTGAATTCTGCATACAAGGGCATCCTGAAGTGTGTACAGAGAAAACATTCTGCAGTTATTAGTCATACAAGTAACCTTCACACATGGAAGTCATCTCACTGAAGCCAGCAAGTTTCATAAATAAATACTACTCCTGTAAGTAAAGATTGTAGGAGGGAGTGCTTTTTAGGAACTCCTCTTAGGACATCTTTCATTCCTAGGAAATGGAATATTAACTGAAAAAATCCCAAGTTCTTACTTTGGAGGTGCAAGAGTCTCTTCCAAAAATTCCTCAATCTTGTTAACATCTGTCTTGACTTCTCCATTAAAAGTCAGGAAAGGTGGGTGGGTCCCAGGTGCCAGATTGTGTAGGTCAGCTGGCTTTCTGCAGAGAGAGAAAAAAGTCATGAAATCACTAATCTTTACGATAGAGTAAATCAGGTAGTTGCACAGATATTTATAGTTCCTACAAAATCAGTTGTTTGCTCTTCTCTTTTTTTTTTTCTGTAGTTTGTGGTTAAAAAGACTTTGAAACTACTCCAATGTTTAATATAAAAACATTCCACAAGTGAAAAGAAAAAAAAAAACCCAAACCCAAACCCTAACCTGAATCCTAACAATTTTGTTGTGCACCTCAGACTCTTGAGGTCAGACAAAAATCTGATTGAACTTTGGTGGGGCCTTTCTATAGGGAAAACACTGGATCATAGAACTATTTTCAATTAAACTGAGTGATTTTTACCTTTTCAGGTCAACAGTGGTGACGTTGAACACAACTCCTTTGAGCCACAGAATCATGAAGAGACGCTGGGAGAACGGGCAGTTCCCAATGCTTTCTCCATCTATACCAGCCTGAAGGATGGAAAAAGGAGAAAGAGATTTCAGACTTGTCACTCACTTGTCTCCCTCAAGACGGAAAATTGGATGTTGAAATAAAAATAACCAGTAAAGAAATAACCAACAGTGACTGTTATTTAATATAGCTTGCCATCATCACAAGAATGGAGTTACTCCAGCATTCAGCCTTCATCAGGCACTTAAGAAAGCAACCTTGGGCTTCTCCTGAGGGCAGCTCTGGATAAAGAAGATGTATCCCTTGATGATGGCAAGCAACATCCAGGAGACTGTATATTCTTTCAATCACTCTTGTCCCTACAAGAGGGCTGCCAGCCTGACAAACACACTAGAAAACTCAGGACAGGTTTTCAGCTCTATTTAATTCTGTGGACTGCAGCTTCTATCAGCTCAAGATCTGCTTCACTGTTCTACTATCCAAAATGTGGACTTTCAGATCTAGATTTAAAACCCAAGCACTCCAGACGTTCATCTGTTCTTCTTCAGATCGGGTAAAGCCTCAGACACAAATCTCCATCTGAATCCTTCCAAGGTTCAAGGCAGATTTCAGCCACCACATTCAGTCTGTTCCTATCTCTGGTACCTAATGAGTTGCCTACAAACCACTACAAAACAGTAAAAAACTGCTAGTGTTAGCATTGAGGAAACAGCCTATTTTTTCCTCTAAAAATTTATGGTCCTTAGCCATGCAAATTCTGACTTTGAGCCATGGAGAGATACAAATAACACCGGCTGAACCGAGCCAAAGCTGCGTCCAAGGACAACATCCTTCTACAATAATTACACTTGTGGCCAAAGTTTTCAGGACGATAATGGTTTTGATAGATTTCCATTTTAATTTGTGGTACCATTGTGTTTAAAGGATTCTTATAATCCTGGTGAAGTAACCAACCTTCCGCTGTTGACCCACATGGGTTGCATAACTGTATTTTATGCACACAGTGTGTGTCCGAAAACAGCTGATGAAAGAACTAAGCAAATACATGCCCTTTTCCTTTGGAGAAAATATTGTATTACTCTGTTTGCTCTCATAAATTTTATCTTATTAATATTCAAGCTGTGAGGTAGCATTTCTCTGTCTTAAAGAAGGAATCACTTCTAATTATTGCAGTTCTATGAAACATTCGTAGCACAAGTAAAAACATTTTGAGATGTGCCCAGTTGCTACACATTCAGGTCTTGCATGTGAAATGTTTAGCAGAAAGATTTTCTGGTAGGCATCACAAATCTTTCTCATGTCTTAAATGTAGCTTTTCAGGGTTTAAAAACAAATTCCAGATTTCCCATCCACCAAACTCTGGAGCGAGTGTGGATTGCAGGCTTGGAGACAACCCGCCATAAAGTTTAGGGCTATGTCAAGAGTTTTTCACTGTGTTCAGATTTGGTTTCAAACACTCAGACTTGAGGTATTTGGATATAGTGGAATAGTTTGGCTGCTCTTTTACCTGACATTAGGGGTCTGCAATATGCCTGGCATATGGCAAATGCAAGGAACCAGCAAACAATGTGGGTGAAAGAGTGGTATGGAGTGAGAATAAGCAAGAGAAGATGCATTTTCCCATCTGTCTGAGGTGTGAATAGCCTAGTTTTGGAAAAATTTTGTTAAACTGCTCTCTCTGTTCTGAAAATTTAATGTCAAAACAATGACAATGTTACCATGGGAATACCAGGCACCACTGTGTTGAATGCAACAATTACTGCAAAGTCACATTTATTGATTTGGCTTTGGCTTGTTAAAACATTGCCAAGAGCTTTTAACTTCTTACCCTTCCTGAAAAAAAGGCAAATGCTATAGGAGAAAAGGGCCATATGACACCAGATTTCCCCTTGGCTGTCTCACCATCTCAATCATAATCATATCCTTCATAATGGAGTTGGCTAACTGAGTCTACAAACAGTACATTACAAATCCAAAATTTGAAGAAAAACAGATCAACCACTGAATTAGAGGGTAAAAGTGTGCAGACAGAAGGGCTGACTCTCATCTTACCTTTCTCTGGATTTACTGTTGGCTTCTATCTCCACTGAGTCTGATTCACTCTTCACCTGACTCGCTTCAAAGTGAGTGTAAAACCCTGGTTTGCCATGTCCCGCAAACACCCTGCTAGCAAAGGTGTCTCTTGTCACAATGACACCCAAAGCTCCAGCCCTCCTGCAGGTCTCCATCTCCTGCCTGTCCTCATCACCCACTTCTTGTGCTACAAGCAACATTTCACCTTTTTCAGGAAAGAGCCTCAGGGAGACCATTTCCCTGCTCTCTCCAATTATACATTCTCATACAAAGGTTAAGGGTTACCCAGATCTGCATCTTTTTACATGTTCTCCATCCTACAAGGCAATAGTGAAAAAAACTCTGAGACCAGAGAGGATTATTGGGAGAATAAAGCACATGAATGGCAATGAAGACACAGAAGTGATGGGTCGTGTGAGGTTAAGGGATGGAGAAGTCATTTGAGACAGGAGAAAGATGCAGAGTCTGGAAGAAACAAGATTCACTTAGACATTAAAAATAAAATTAATTGTAGAGGTCAAACAAGGCCTCCAACAGCCCCAAAAGGTCAAAATATCTTCCCAACACTTCCAAAAGTGTGGGAAACATTAATTGCTAGAGACACATTGGGAATAGAGAGAGGAAATTCCAGAAACTAAAGATAAACTAAAGAATGGTATGATCTCTGTTCAAAGCTCCTGGATCTGGAAGCCAGGCTCATGATTTGGGTGGAGTCTGACTCATGGGTTTTGATCTCATGTGACTGGCATAACTGAAAATGCTACCACAAATCACAAGGCAAACTGGTGACAGAGAAGGGAACAGAATCAAAATCTCCCCAGCAACACAATTTATCCATTAAATTCAGCTCTTTTTCTGCAGAAATTATAGGCAAGGCTTTGTCGGCTTTGTGAATCCTTTCTCGTTGCTTCTAACAGCAGTCAGTAATTCAATGTTCAGCACTCAGAGAGAGCAAAAACTTAGTAGGTAATAACTTCAAAGGCTTATCAGAGTGTCTCGAGATCTCTTGTGAAGTCTATTAACTACCACGAGGAGATGAGGAAGAACAGAAAACTTCCCAGGCTTAGTCACTCTTAGCTTCAAAGAAAAACATCTTGCTTAAAGCACCCCAGTAGTGCCTAAGCACAAGCCTATTATCTATCTGTCCAAGGTTAAGGGCTCAGAAATGCAGGAATTAAGTAATACCTTCATCAAGATCAAGAACTCAAACAGTGGATGGCAAGAAAAGAACAAATAATTGACAAGCTGGAGAAACACCATTTATCCCTGCTGTTATTCACAAACGAGCACTAAAGCTTTCTCGTGTAGCTTCCCTGAAGCACAGCAGAAATGATCAACCACTTATAAAAAGGAGCAAGTTGATGATATATGCACCCTCCCTGCCAGTAACACTGGGTATTTCTGATTTAATGATTGCAACCTGAGGCTTTATGGGCACGAGGATGAAGAAAACAGAGTTTTTAAAGTGCACTATAAATCCCAAAGCTGTGAAAGGGTTTCAGAGCCACCTTCTCCCTATAGATGAGCCATCCCTCCTGTTCCCCACGGAGAAGGAGCTCACCTGAAAAGGCATATTCCCAAAGTGACTGCGAAAGAGTAAAACAGTCAAGGATTTGCTGGGTGAGAGTCTTTGGCCAATGTTCATCCTACTGAAGATGCCTAAGGGAAGGTCTCCAATGAGGGCAAGGGAGGATGCACATCCACAAGATGAATCTGGCCACCTTTCACTTTGATTGAATATGATGAGTGTCTAAATTTAGGTGGGATGAATGTAGACTCCAGCAATAGAAAAGCTTGGAATCCGCAGAGGCCTAATTGCTAGAGAATTATTTTGCGCCATCCCGAAATCATCATTTTCTGCTTCTGTTGATTCACACAAACTTACTCTTATTAGTTTAGCTACTTAAAAAAGAGGCTTTTCTACTTAACTTCCAGCCATTTAGGTACTTCACACCAATTGATGCAAGGTCCTGACCTGGGACTTGGCATAATCACATCAGGAAAAGCTCACAGTTATACCTGCTGCTTTCCTCCATCTGAGCAATGGCAAGAATGAACAAGATGTTCTCCTTTATTATTTTTAAAGCACTCCTCCTTAAATACTTCAGCTATTTTTAATGACTTAATTAAACCTTAAAGATATTTGTGTGCACAAGTGGGGGATGTACTGCCACGTTACCAAGGAACAAAATTAAGAGGATTTAAAGGGGAGGGGAGAAAAAAAGTCTCTGTGATTTTATGAGCTTATGCCAAATATTTTCTAAAGTAGTGGTAGTAGAGCCTCCAACCACTGCACAGCACAGCACAGCTGAATGACACGAACAGGGAGCTCTTCTCAAGTTCAAGCTACTACTTTGTTATAAAAATGAAATAACTGGAATAAACTTCCTCACTTGTCCCAAAAATATTCCAGCTGGTACAAGCACAGGACTACAATACACACAGACAACTGTATATTATTTTCACTAACCTCACAGGGGGAAGAAAAAGCAAGTTTCAGTTCCAGTTATTTCCAAAATATAGCAGCTTTGAAGAATATACTGTCATTAATAATGACTAAGCACTCGGCTTAAAAATGGCAGTGCTGGAAGGAGCTGCCTATCAGAAAGCACTGTGTTTTTTTCCAGGAAAATAATATATTTGGTTTTATCTATTCTCCTTCTCTTTTCATTTTTCATTGCATTGAGCACGATGGTCCAGTGCTTTTCTAGTCTCTGGAGTAAAGCAGGGAGACATTTTGGATGACACTAAAACACATTTCTTTTTCAAAAGGACTTTAACAAGTTAGCAAAAGCAGGCAGGGTAATTCACCTCAATGTTTCCCAGTAAGGATTAAGGAGGGATTTGATTTCATCATCCCTACAATCAAAATCTAGACTCACATTACACACGGTTACACCCTCTCTGTTTTAAAATTGGGAAAGCGCCTGCCTTTTGACACTTACTCTCCTTACGCTCAGGACCCAAAGGGGAAGTGAAAATCCTATTCAAAACGCAAAGCAGGCCAGGAAATATCCTATTTATTGTGCCATTAAAAAAAAAAAAATCTGTCTTAGTAATTATACCACACACACAATAGCACAAATCTCCATTGTAGGGAAAAATCATTGGCTGCAACATGAGATCAGACATGCCAAGGTATTGCTTTAGTAAGGATGGTTTTTTTCCAGTTTCTTTCACAACTTCATGTCCAAATGTAAAAGCCAGTAAGCTATTTGGAGTGCCACCAACGGAGAGGCAAGCTATGAAGTGCATATTCATAGAGCAGCGCTGGTGGGTCTCAAGTAAGAAGTAAATCTTGTAGCACAAGCCCCTGTGTATCACAGGACACTCTTGTTGACTGTGGCTCTGGTTCAGGAAAGCATTTAAGCATGTGCTGAAATACATCCCAATTCAGAGGAAGTATATGCTTGACTTTAAGCATGTTCTTAAGTCCCGACAATTTCAATGGGACTTAAGCACATACTTAAGTACTTTCCTGAATGGGGGCCTATAACAACAGTAATAAATTTGCTGTGCAGCATTTTAACTTCATTGGACTTCTTCCGAGATTTCATTTTGCTAGGAGGAACTGTTAGCAGGAGCCTTCCAAGGGAGGGCAAAGTAGAGCAGGAATATATTCCTAAGCACACACACATGGAAATGGACCATGTGCATATATGTCAAATAAAAACAGAGCATTTGCTAGAAAGACTGTCAGGGTAGTAACGAAACAAAAAGGAAGTGGTGAAATTCTTTAGCCAGCTCCCCAAAAGCCAGCCAAAATGTTGTCCAAGTCTGGCATACATACAGACATATATAATGGATGCACATAAGCTTAGCCTGGTCTGTGCTGCCGGCCAATTTGAAGGGAGCTGACTTCTTACACTCACTTCAAACCGGCTGAGCAGCCCCTCAGTAGAGCTGAGGATCTCCCAGGGGGGTCCTCAATTTTCTTCTCTCTAATGCCATGAGTTCATTTCAATTTATTTTAGTTGATTTCATCTGTTTATATTGACTTCAGTTTAGTTAGTAAATTATATATTGTGCATGACATAGACTATAGGGGCTAGAACTTTATTCAAGAAGTGCCCAAAAGTCTGATGGTATAGAGGTATACATGCTGTATTGCTGCAGTCATAAATCCACAGCATTTCACAGTAAAGATCCACCTATCTAAGCATACCTTTTAATGACTGATTCTATTTACTCTTTTTTTGCATAAAATGTATCTTTTTTGTTTCTTGATGCTAGAAGCTTTGGCTATTTTTATTTGAGGTAGCTAAGGGTGATCAAAAATCCATGTTTGGATTTTTGGAGCTTTTTCTGTCTTGCTTACTGATGGTGTCTGTAAACACTATTGAAATTGCTTTACTGTAGTAAAATAAAGTAGTAGAGGCTACTGGATTTTTGTGGTCGTATATGACTTAGATGATTGCATTGTGGGTTTTAAAAAAATTACCACAACCAAAACCTGAAGGATGTGTTAGATAGTGAATCCACATGGAGGATCTCTCAGGTGCATTTCATAAGCCTGTTTACAAAATACCTACATCTTTGACATCTTTGGACAAGGAAGAAGCATAGAGCCTGCCAGTTAGAAGTATATTTTAAAAAGTGATTATCTGTAATAAGTTTGTCTGTGGTGAGGTAGATGTGCTATATCACTCATGGAAATATTGAAAAGCTGTAAATTTATTTTTCATCTAGCTTTAAAGTCCAGTGTTTCATCTCAGAAAGAGATTGAGTTTTATTCAGTTATATATGTTGGAGTGTTAAATCGATCAAGGGAGGAATTAATGAAGGACAGTTTCCCCTGTTGCTTTTGTAACTGGTTTTGTATTAGGGGCTGTCACCCTTCTTCCCACTCCTCTTCCCGTCTGTGCCCCCTGCCTTGTGTGCTTACTACCCACAGACCGCACGCAGTCAGAGCCCCTATGGCCCAACACCCACGGTCACCCTCACAATTAAGAAAAGCCTTTTCCTTTAACAGATTGCTTGTAAGTTGTTGCATGATCCTTTTATGAAACAATATTGGAAAAGTCATAACTTGAAAAAGTCTTTCTGTTGTGAAACTACAGAAGCAGATTTGCAAAGAGAAAAATGTCATCTTTACCAGCACTCCTCAATATATGCTTTGTCTCCTGAGCCCTGCAATTTCTGGAAAAACTCAAATAACCATTGTCTGATTTGCAGTTAAAATACTACTTTAGGTTTGTATCTTACTACAAGCTCTGTTGAGTCTAAACAATTACCTGATAAGTAGTAATTGTCCAAGGCTCAACATGTGACTGTTTCACTCACGCATGATTAGAGCTATGTTGGAAGCTTTTTCGTTGTCTTTTTTCCCTCCCTAATCTATTTTTAGATTAAATTGAATGTCTCTGATTTTTTTTTTTCAAGTAAATACAAGAGCAGTCCTTCCTAAAACAGATAAAAATTGAGTGATCAGGACATTTCTGTGATACAGTCTCAAGTCTTTTATGCTTTATTTTCACATCAGAAACTGAATGTGAATCTCTTACTTCTCAGGTGAGTTCCTGACCAACAAACATTTTCTGTTTGGTTTTGATTATGGCATCCAGTGAGAAAATTTTTAATTTGTGATTCAGTGGTCTAATTTATTGAATCTATGACACCTGTTTTCTGCTTATAGTCATTCTGCATGACAAGACATCCTGTCTGACCCTCACTGTTAAGATTATGTTTTTCTTCCCTTGTGAATAAAATCTTCACCTAATAACTGTCATGATAATAAATACAAATTTCCATTGACTCCAGCTAAGGCCATTCTAGTTGCAAACAGAGAAGTCTATATTTAGCTTACCTGCACAGCAGAGGAATTATTTTTTATTGTTAACAGCATGTTTCAGGCTAGACTGTGTGACAACCCAACGGCCTATACAGTGTCATGACTGTATATTTGTCACATAATTAGCTCTCTAAACCAGGATCAAGCATATTGCATTCTCTGTGTAAAAATAAATACTTGATCAAAATTTTTAGACCATTGGAATATATTTTTTTATCATGATTTTGCTTTCTCTTTTAGAGAATAAATAAGAGATGCAGCCTGTATTCTTATTTGTATCTGATAGGGTGTAAGGGTGTCATGAGAAAGTAATTTGTAACTGATCCAGTGAAATTATGAGGTGGGTAATTCTAATCAGTAGTGGTTTTGACTTTTACAAGGAGAAGGCAACATGCGTTGGTCTGGACACATTGCAAAAATTAAATTTAATTTTTCATAGGTACTATTAATTCCATCTTTTGATTTGATTACTCCTATTTATAATGGTAGAATCGGATTATATTTTCATGTAAATTCATCTTTTGGGCACTGCACTATTAAGACATTTCCTTTTAATGTCACAAATCACTTTTGGTCTAGGGTATGCTTATTTTCCTGATGTATAGCATTACAGCTCTGTCTTCTGGCATAGTCTGTCACTGAGATTCCAAAAGCCGTTTTCAAAATTTCCATTTCAGAGGAGTTCATGTATCTTATGGTTGCAAAATTCTGGACTTTGTGCACAAAATCTATTTTCTGCATGCTTCCTCACATGGTCAAAGGTAACATAAGCACCACACTTAAGGAAGAAAAAGAATTATCTCCATTTCAAATGGATAGGGAAGGAGGAAAGAGATGGGGATTCACAACATTATCATCTTTCATAGCCTCTGTAGTCTGATGGTACTGCTCTCTCTCATGCCTTCTGTTCATTACTGTCCCTTGAGAGCTAAAGTATTTCAGTTTTATATGGACACGGAGCTTTATATGGAAGTACTTGGGGTAAATGTAAACTGCGATGGCAATGGTTTCTTGGTCATAAGCTCTATATGTTTTTCCCTAACTCTTCTGAGTAGCTTCTTTGTAATATCTTCCCTTTCTCCTGCTGGCTTTAGATATATTTTAGCCTTCAGTTTTGCCAAATGTGCAATTTGCCATCCCCTGTCCCTAGTCACTTTACTTTTTGCCGCAGTATCCCATCTGAAATCTAGGGATTTGGAGTGCTGTGTAATTTCTACCTGTGATGCCATTATCTAATTGAAATTTCCCTTGGCTCCCTACAGTTTGAATACACAAGAAACAATTCTGAGAAATGTCCACAGAAAATTTCTGTGGTCTCTTTGACTAGAATATACATGTATTAATACTATTAAATATTAAAAATGGGGATAAAAGGATTGAATAAACATTTATACTCTACTTAGTTTTAAATTCTTAAGTACAAATATGTGCAAGTAGAAAGAAAATAATTTTTACCGGGAATGAGGAAAGTGTTTCCGTGTGTATGTTTTCACATGCAGGATGTTGTGGGTGATTCTGTAAAGTTCATTGCACAGTGCAGTTTGTCTTTGGTGATCTCAAAACCAATAATATAGAGAAAGTACACTATCAATGAAATATGTGATACCATTTAGTGATGTACTGTTTGCAAGTGTTTAGCAGCTGTAGATTAGCTTTACCTGTGTTTCTCTATTCATGCCATTTAATCAGGATGATTTAAATCATTCCATACATACATTGTTGTTGATATTTTTGGTCTAGAGCTCAGACAGATACAGTTATTTTGATAAAATCTGAATGCAAAATAGGGAATTTTATTTTCATGTTTACTTTGCAAAGAGGCTATAATTAACGCTATTTATTAGAGCCATTCACCATGGTCTGCATTTAAGCATGTGGCCAACCCTGCTCACTCAGTTCAGCGCTTCAGCACAGAACTGATTTCTAGTGCTAGAATGGAGCTTAGACTGCCCTTTCTGGCCTTTGTTGTGGGATTCCCACATGTAGATCAGAGCTTTTGCTTCCTTACAAGCAACATCTTATCCTAGTTTCATTTTGGTTTTATTTTTTTAAAACGCATATCTAATAAACATTTCCTTCTCACAGCATCAGATGCTTGTTTATGAAACAGTTGGCTGCATCAACGCGTTTCTCAAGATTTCTTTGATTACTCACACCATTTTTGATACATCCATAAATATGAACGTCATCATTCACACTGCAGGTGGCAATACTGAATGACCGCAACTGGACTTTCCTGAACCTCTGTATGTGACACAACAGTGTTGTTGTAATAGGGGTTTTTGTCAGGATGGGTTTTTTTGATCTTAGAGGTGTCATGCCAATTAGCAGGATGTATGCATGTCAGGTATCATGGGCACAATTATCGCATCTGCCCACTTAGGATGGATGGCAGATACTTTAACAAAGATTATAGAATGCCATAACACAGAAATCGGCTTTTATTGTATTGTAATGTTATAACTGTCAAATGTATATTCTACAAGACTTCTTTCTCAAGACTTAATTACAAAGGTTTAAGCTTTGGTGTAATATTAGCAGAGCAGTTATTGCTATTATTTGGTGTCTTATGAATTTCAAAAATAATTTGTTAATGAAACTAGGAGGCTTAGTTTTTATCTTTGCTGAAAAAGTTAATACTTTTTTTTTTTTAAAAAGACAAGCCATGTATGTCATGCATCATCCTTAGTGTTATTATTATGTTATTATGTTAAAAGACTATATTTATTGTTTGATATATCAGCCACCTCTCTGCTAAATTTGGAAAGTAATAAAAATAAATTTCTCCGGTGGCACGTTCATCAAAGTGTACAGGTAAGTGAAAATGTTGCTTTAGACTCATCCAGGTCAGCCAGGCAGCTCATTACTGTATGCTCCAGTTTCACAGTGATGGAGGCAAGTAGCAGTGTATGTCTGATATAGTCAGGATAAAAATAATAGTTTGATATGATGGCCAATACATTTTTAAGAGCAGAAATCCATCCCCATCATTATCTCCAGATTGACAGCATAGCTGTGGCAGCATGCAATTCAGTCAGGTAGCAGGGATGCTAAGTTTTACAAGGGAAAATTTGAAAATCTGAGTGACTCTGTGACATATGCTGTTCCAACCAATTGGTCTTACAAAGTCAGGAAAAGAAAGACATGGAAACACATGTAGTTTAGAGTCCTGCACTGGGGTGATACCAGTTACAGAAGTCTCCCATCAGGTTGTTTCTGAGGCCACCAACTTTATCCGCATCTGCCATATTTGCAACTGACAAAATGTAATCCTTTTGAACAACATTAAATGGAAGGTGAAAATATCCATAGCACTTTCTGTCATTTTAGGGAGATACAAAAAAATATTTCCTTAAACTTAAAGACTGATATTTGATTCAGACCATGACACAGTTGGTGGGATTGGAATAGAGACCTCCAAATCTGCCCTAGCATCTAACAGTAGCAAAATTTCTCTCCTTCAATTTTGGCATGAACAATTAAGTACCTGGACCAGGGGAACTAATGATGCAGACTCTGTTTGTTAGCTATTATGTGAATGGAGTGGTAAGGAAAGGAAGGCAGCAGAGCTTCTGGCTCAGATGTGCCCTGTTGGCCATCAGAGAAGAAGGGAAGGGGCTGTTCCTGCTGGCCTGAGGGTGTTTGTAGCATTGCTCTGCCTGGCTCTGGCTGGTGGGCATTCACACGTGCACTTGGTACAGCTCTTCCAGGAGTCACCACTCTCTGCCTCTTTATCCTCACACATAACATCAAAGTATTCAGTTGTGGAATTCAGCTGTGTGATGAACGCTTCTGTGACTTACAGACCAACAATTTAGCACAGAGGATTTTAAGGGTAATAGTAACCAAGGAAGGTACAAATGTATGTCAAAAAGTTAACAGGGAATGCTAAAGGAAAGACAAGAATATCCCCAACCCATGTAGGTTGTTCTTAAGCTTTGAAATTAGGTCTATCATCTCTTCTCAAGACTGCGAAGAAGTGTTTCCATTTGGTGCGAGACAACTTCTGATATTTCATAATCAGCAGTGCCTGAGAATTCAGTTTTTCCCAGTTAGTCATTTTATAGATAGAAGAGTGCCAGTAAGAAACTGATCTCCAAAGAAGGACTCAGTATCATTCACAGAGAAAGGCCAAAAGGGAGGTTTTTAAATATATATAAAAGTTTTTTAATATTCTTACTGTAAATTTTTACTGCTTTTTTTTTTGTGTCTGATGGCAGTGCTTATACTTTACATATTTGTTCACAAATGTGCTTTGTAACCCCTGCATCAAGGCTGAAGAGATATACTTCTCACTGAAGCATTACTTTTTTAACCCAAAAGCATTTTAAAAGGCAACTTCTAGAGGAAGCCTGAGTTGAAACATTGTGAAGGAGCAGATAACTTCTCAACATTATCATATAATTCAAGATGCAGTTGTCAATCCTATTGATGTTGATGATGCTGATTTGAGCATATTGTTTATAGGATGTGCAAGAGCTTTGGGAGATATGGAATCCCTGTTGCTATCATTTATAATTAAAGTGTCCATCACTTTCCTCTGAAAAACTGCTTGGTGAAAAAAATAAAGTCCTGATTCTGATACACTTAGTTGAAATGAGAGACTTCTGTGAACAGTCCAAATGCAGTAAATGGACTTTCTTTGAAGTAAGGTTTCAAGATACATAATAGTATTAGAATCTCAGTCAAAGCCAGTTCATGTTTTTTTAAGGCAAGAGGATATTCTGCCTTACCGAATTCCACAGACATTCCACAGGAATTAAAATCGAATTCCACAGACATCTAAAACTTCACTTACAAACAACGCCTGACATTGTCTATCATGCCTAAACATGTTATCTTTTAAGCACAGTAGAAACTAGTCTTAAAATCAATGGCTATATACGTGTTCCCTGCTTATTAAAACAGCCAAAGATAAACAAGTTGTTCATGTGATGGCTTGTGTAATACAGAAACTTTATAAAGCTTTGTGTTATCTGATGAGTTTATTTTATTATAAATATGTCTAATTTATTGAGGTTTTTTCTTTGATTTTTTTTTTGTTTCAGTGAATTGATATCTAAAAGAAGAATTATACTTAAATGATGTTTCTTTTCATAATTTCTAAAACAATCAAAAAAGATTGAGGGGAATTTTTTGAAATACGAATGATTTTACTTGCTTCCATTGTGTTGCAGTAATAACCTTGCTTCTGTAATAGTTGAAATAGCTGTAAATATGCAAGTACATTGCAGCATTGACAGGGAGAATGTTGGTTGATTTTGCTGCCTTGAAATTAACCTTTTACTATCGCATGCGTATGTTTGTCATTTATCCCCTTTTTCTCAGGTGCAAAGAGGGCTACCAAGGAGTCCGCTGTGACCAATTTTTGCCGAAAACCGACTCAATCCTGTCAGATCCAAGTACGTCAAATGTTTTTCTTATATCTTTAATCCATGCTGGAGGCTATTCTTGCCATGCAAGATGACCCGTTGCCTATTGTCAGAAAGCATATTACGGACCACTGCAGTTGCATGTAAAGAACAGTGTGGCTTTTGCTGGTAGAATGAAAATGCATCCTCTAGTCTCTGTTCTTACAAAACATGTTCTGCTGCAGCAGGGCAGGCCATCAGAGGACTTGATTCCTAATGATTAAGAATAACACTGTCCCTGCTTAAAGTCAGAATGTTTGCATTTCTCTACGTTTGACCCGAGAACAAATCAAGTTACTTAATCTAAAAGGAAACAAAGTATAAGCTGCATTTTCTTCAAAAGAAAATAAATTAATATTTTCTGGAACTGCAGAGATTATAATCTCCTTGGAAACACACAATGTCAGTTTTATGAAAATCCATAATTTTTTTCACTTTTACAAGTGAAGGCTCTCTGTGGAGTAAAGGTGTGCTTTTAGGTAATAATGTGGAGACAAAGTAACTTTCTATTATACTGCTCGATATATGCACGAATACCACCTGTGCATATATGTTCTCCTGCTCCACTGTTGCACTTTTAAAATTCTGTTTCCTAAAAAAACTATTTAAAAAATATTAGCCAAGATTAATTTCTTGGAAGTGAATTAATTTACTAATTAATATCCATCTTAAATTTATAAATGAACTGACATACAACAAAGGGTCATATCCAATCTTTTTGGTTTTGTTTTTATACTTGAAAGCTGTAATGTATTAAGTCTCCTGGTTATGGGTGCTCTTTAAAATTTGATTGGTTTGGTTTGGTTGTTTTGAAGCATAATGCTTGTTTCTCTAGGTTTGTTTTTGTGTGTGTGCTTTATGGTTTTTTCCTCATGCTTTTCCAGGTGAAAGCCAGTTGCCAAAGACACCTGTTGTTTTCTAATTCTCTGTGTTGTACAGCTCCCATTATAGTTTGCTTTGTATTTGGTTTAGCTTTTCCTTTTGCTTAACCTCTGGTGATAAAATGCAGAATCTGTAATGAATATATGTCAAGGAAAAAGGTACTTTGCATCCTAAAAGGACAATCAATTAACGACAGGACAAGGTGGTGCCTGTCTGACTTGGTTTTAAGAGGGAACTGTAGCTTTACTCTCTCAAGAGTTGAAATAAAAATCATATAGATACAATAAAAAGCTCAGAAAAGGCTCTCCAGATTAAGGCGCATCTAACAAGACCATAAGCCCTACAGCGTTTATATAGTGCAGACAGTATTGTTGTTATTTCTTTGCAGCATTCTGTCGATTGCAGACTTGCAGACAACAGACTTGTTTCTCTTTACTTAGGAGATGCTTACTTACCCTGCTTGGTTTCTAACTGCATTGTTTCTGTGGAATTGTACAGCCACCTAATGCTGCCCAGTAAGCTAAGGTTCTCCTGAAGTGTCCTTTTTACACCTTCTGACTACAAAAGCAGTTTTTATTTTTTTTTTATTGAGGCTTTCTTTCAAAATTATGTTATTTAGGGTATGTAAGAGCAAGGGACCTTGGCTTGATGTTGATGTAGATCCCCTGGAAACACCTATGGCCCAAGAAGGCCTCTTCCAATGTAAATAAAGAAGGTTAACATAAGTTCATTACTTTTCCAGTCAGTTTTGAAATTTAACTTAAATTTGATGCTCCAATGTATTCAAAAGAGGTAAAGCTTCTGCTCAGATGCATTTCTGTGTGTTGGCATAGTGTGACATATCTCTGTGGATGTATGTGCATATGCACTTGTTCTAAGCACACCTAGCATGAAAGGTAGATGTTAGAAACTTCGTGTTGCAGCCCAACACTGTGAAAATTTTGCTCAGGAGTTAAATCACTAATGTATTTATCTTCCTTTTGGAGAGGAAAAAAATTAATACTGTGCAGATAATTAGCAGAGAAATATTTGCTATTTGCATAACCTGAGGAATGTAAAAAGTATGATCGTCTCCCAAGGCTCTTGTGCTGCTTTGCAAAAACTTAGTTTTGTGGTTGAATGTGTGTTTGGATTAGGAAGAGGACAATAAAGGTCAAATTTGCAGGTGGCTTCAGAAAGAAACATTTTTTTTAAATGCAAGGCTTAATTTCTAAAAAATTGAACACTCATATGAGTGCCCTTGTGTCTGGACTGCAGAGACAACATTGGCTAGTGACAGTCAAGCTCTATAAACAAGCCCAGCTCATTTGAGTTTTGTGGGATTGCTTAGGGTTGAAGTTTACATACATGAAATAATGAAGCAATATGGTTTTAATCTTACCTTACCTATGATAGTTCAGGTTACATTTTATTATATTCACTTGTCATTAAATGGGAAGTGAATCTGGACTGCAGACACTTGGAATATAGCAACAATACTGTATTGAAATTGTTATTCATTTGCAATTATGAGAGTTTAGTTCCTTGGTTTTATTTTTTTAATAGTCCTCTAAAACAAACCAAACTTGTTCAGCGTGGCTATTATCTGACTTTGCATAGTGACAAATACTGTGATATGGCTCTGCAATATTTTTAACAGTATCATGCCAAAAACAGCTTCTTACAAACACTTAGGTTTTTGTTGGGCAGGTCTTGGCTTTATATCACAGATATGAATACAGACTATTTAATATGGGAATACTTTATATGTAAATCATGTACATGTAGTTTTATTAAACTAAACAGTTAAGATATTTAAGATTCTGTTTTCAGGAAACCTCTTGTAACTACATGCTGGTGTTTCAGAGTTCCTGAAGACACATCCATGGCTTCTTGCAGTCAAACCTGCCACCCACTACCTTTATTCAGCTCAAAGTTACGACCAAATCAATAAGAAAACAGATGTAGGACGGTACTGGGTCTGGTGGGGAAAGGGTTAATTGTTCCCAGGACCTGGCAGGGACACAGGTTTTCCATCCCACTTGAGCCATGCCCAGGGGGATGGCTCGAGCTTTGGGAAGAGGAGGAAGTCCTGCCCCCGGTGGAGAATGAGCAGGGAGAGCAGCCCGGTTGGGTGCGTTGGCAAGCGACGGTATCGTAGTCGATGGTATCGTAGTCGTGGTTGTATACTCGTCTGTCCATGTTATTGTTGTTATTTCTTGCGCCCTTTTCTGTTCTGTTAAATTGCCTTTGTCTCAACCCACGAGTTTTGCCTTTTTCTTTCAATTTTC
>JAOXNG010000021.1:115556134-115570070 GCA_028566535.1 Scolopax minor | reverse complement strand
CAGCCACGTCTGGTAGGCATCCTTGGTTGGGGCTCAGCAGCAGAAGCCTGTGCAGCAAAAATAGACACAGTGTCCTCTCTCTGTTGTACACACCAAACTGCTACAAGTGCAACATTCAGTTGCTAATGTGACAAACGACAAATTCAGACTGTGCTTAACTGATTCAAGCATATTCTGGAAAGTTTCCCATCAAGGCAGCAAGTTTCCTCTCGGCAAAAAATTCCTAAGGGTCTAAGTAAAGGGTCTGGGACAGAAGTAAGAGAAAACTATTGTTTTCTGGTAAAATACTCAAAACATTTGTGTTGTTGACCCTCCTGCCACCATTCCAAATAGTCATTCCCTGACTTAAAACAGGTAATTGTTTTCTTCCTGTGTCACATGAAAATTAGTATTTCTTGTCTTGCATCACAGATTTTCAATTCTGATTAAGCTACAACCGCTATTTTCCGTGAAGAATTGTGCTTTCTCAGAGCAAAGCATTTTATTTTTTTACTGTACACTGTAACTCAATTTTCCATGTAACAACAATTTTCCATGACTGAGTAGCAAAATGCTGCAATTCACCCTCAGCATTCAGTTATGCATAATGTGTGGGGGGAAAAGCACCGAATTAAAACCAGAGAACAGTCCTCAGCCTCTGAATATTATACTAAGCATGCTTGGCATCTTCTATTTAGGGTGAGCTATGTTATGCTCATTTCCTCAATTTAGTTAATAGCTGAATGCAGTCACAAAACCACTTGTAAATAAACACCTTGTACAGATTACAGCATTCTCCATCCTCATGGCTCTTTGGCTCAGTCTATCAAGCAATAAAATCTGCCAATATTGTATATTAACTTCTGTCATGTTCGAGTGTTTTTATACATCAATGGAGCAGCTTGTAATCTCACCATATAGGGTACCTACTTCTGGATATACAGCACATATCAGATAAATAAGCTGTCCAAAGAAGACGTTTGTATTGGATGCTCACTGTTGGTTTCTTCCCATACTGTCCTCAGGTTCAGAAGCTGCCCTGGGAGATGAATGTGCCAGGATAAGTTATCTGGGGCTCATAAAATCTTTTTTAGAAGATTGAAATAAAGTCAGTGCTTGCAGAAGACAAATCAATTGTGACATTTCTGAATAGAGTGCGATGCATTTAATTAGCACAAGACATACTGGCAAATGCTGAATTACCCAATAAATCACTGAATGCTGGAACCCATACTGAGCCGGGAATCAGCTGTCTTTGGAGATGTACAGCAAGTGATAATAGGAAGATCTGGCCATTTCTCCTCAATTTTCTGCTAAATTTCTTCCATTTTGACATTTGCATGTCAGACCATTTTAATTATTTTAAAGTATCAAAGAATTTCTCCAGCCCAATCTGAGATTTCTGTGCTGCTATCTGCATCTGCTGAAGCCTGAAACACGTGTCTTGTGGTATGCTACAGTTTTGCTTTTCACTCCAAGGCAAATGATGGAAGTTTAGCCTCTAGGAATAAACTTCTCTGTGCTTTGCTTCTAAACATCACAAAGAATTCAGTGGCTAAGTGTAATTTCCCAGAGACTGGGGCAGTTTTTCTTAAGGTACATAAGAAAAACCAAATAAACCCCGAAGAAATGTGTAAGATCCTAAGGTATATGTGTGCCTTTCGAATATTTTGCACCTAGTTTATTTGTATTTACATCATATTCTTGTATGTTATATAGCATATTATATATATATAATATATAGCATATATAGCTATATATATGTAGCATTGTTGCTATACTTCTTAATCACAGTTTAAGAATGTATTTGTTTAATGGGAAGTGATTTTACTGTTTTGAAAAAGCCTCAAGTCAAACTGAGCTATCTTTAAGAATAAGATACAAAAGACATACACAACTCTACTGATAATTTTGTGCCTACAGTGATAGAAAATTGCATATGCAACTACAGCCATGGGATAAAGATTGTGCAGTCATTAGAAGGTCTGTGATTTTCAGAATTTGGCATTTAGTGATATCCCACCACACAGGGGTGGCCTACAGGCTCTGCCCAGCATGCTCCGTTAAGTGAGAGACCAGAACATGGCCTCTTCTCAAGAAGAAATCCAATTGCTTTGGGTGTTGCCAGTATTTGATATTTATTTAAATCTGTGTTTATCACTGGTATAAAAATAAATATAAATGTAGCTGCATTACATAGGCCTGATTTCTGTATTTCTTCTGGCTGAATATGTTCACGCTAACATTGACGTAAAATATTTTGTAATCCATCCTTCTTCTGTAGAGAGCTTATGCTCTTGGCAGTTTTGCATGGTCCCATGTTTGGTTTCAGTCTAGTAGTGATCATTGTTCTGTGTCAGATGGTTCAACCCACTCCACCACTCTTACAAATAGGAAGCATAACTCAGATGGCGGTTTTGTCATCTAGTTGCTTACAACTCCTTGTCCTCAAGGGATCAGCAGGGTGTCCATGGGTGCCGGTTGAGATTGCCCACAAGTAAAACCGAAAAACTGAAAAACAGACTGACTAATTCTTCTAATTTTTGTTTATGTTCTCTTCATGTAACATCAGCAGCCTCCAGGTTTTGAAACTGAATTTAGTTGTAGATACATAAGACTAATTAGTTTTTGAAATGATTGTTGTAGACAATGATAATTAGCAAATATATACAATCACTCATATTTGCAGAAAATTGCAGCAGAGGAAATTAGGAGCCTTTGAAATTATGTCCTAGTAATTTAAAAATAAGAAAACCAAGATTAAAGCAGCACTCTGATAGATGGGTAGAGGATGAGAGAGGCACTGCCTCTGTACCCTCTTGTGCCTAATTCTACCAAAGGCTGAGTTCCCTCAACGTTGAGGTGCTGCAAGGCTCCCTCTTGCCATAAATTTCACTATTTCTCCTAAATCTTATAGTCTTTTAATGCAATGAAACACATTGATTATTCAATTAGCCATTAAGCAATTCACTGCCTTCCCTTTTCTCTGATGAGTGGGTGACATCTCTGCTTGTCCTGTACCTGGGCATCACTGAGAAAAGACCAGTCCCATCCTCCTGACACCCTCCCTTTAAGTATTTGTAAGCATTGATCAGATCCCCTGATCATCCTTCATAATGGCTGATGGAAGCACACTTAACAGGGCCCAGATTATGTTAAGCAAAAAAAATTAGCAACAAAAATTGTTGCTCTCTCCTACCTCCCTCAACCCCAAACTCTAGGAAACTCATAAATGTTACCTCAGCACGACTTAACAGGTTGTTTACTGTTACGGACAGGCAGTCATTTCTTTGAAGCTTCCATGACTTGTTAGAGCACACGTAAATTTTACTGCCTCGGGTAAAACCATCCATGCAATTTGACTCACAGCACGGCTTTTCTAATCTGTCCCCTTCCTTTCCAATCTCAGCACCGTTTGAGCAGGAAACTTTACCAGCTGTATGGAGGAAAAGCACAGAGGTAGAAAATTAAGAAGCAGGGAGATGAATAATTTACCCCCATCAAACCTGTGATCTCTTGAAGTTTAGAGGTCTTTAAATTAGTTAGGATTTCAGTTTGTTCTCTTCAATAATTATGACCTTTCAGGGTGTATGTGTCTTGCATTCCCAATTTTTTTGAATCATGAAATTAAAAAGGAAATTGAATAAAGCCCCTTGGTTTTGAATATTGAATCAAATCACCTAACCAATACCAAAAGTTTTAGGATTTGTCTGCTAGATTATAGGGGTGGAGTGGGATTGTATTCATCACTATGTTTTTTCTGCTAAAGGACTCACTGCAGCTGTAGGACTAATAGGAAACTCATTAAGACCTTGATAGTGAGGCCTCAACACCCTTTTGATGAACAGTCTTGCTAATTGGCTTTAATTGTGTTACTCATACCAGTAAGTACATACTGATTAAAGTAAATAAAGTGTCTGCATATTTATTGCCTAAGAGAGTGAAATCTGGCCAGATGATTCAACAGTAGGCACAATTACTGTGGAAAAAACCCAAAATTTCTGCATTATGGGGATGTCCATTTCTTTCTTTCCAATTTAGAATAAGAAGCTGAAATATCCAAACTCTGGTCAGAACTAAATGTCAAAATTGTATTCAGCAGTGTTGAATTCTAATTACCCAGTACATCCTGCAGAGCTGACTGGGAGCTGGGGCTGCTCAGGTCTCTGCATGGAGACCTTATGGAGGTTGCCATTCTTGTGTTTGAAGCTCTCCCACAGGCTGACCTCCTGAGCTAGATGACTTCTTCCCGAGGCACCCCGATCTTTTATCCTTGCTAAATTGTTGGTGCAAGCTGGAAGATGTATGACCACCCTTCAATACAAGAAGTTGTTGAACAACAAGCTGGTTGGTGCAAGATGCACCAGAAGGAAGTAGAGACAGAAGATGATGACAGTAGATGACAGAAGATGACAGAACTAGAACTGCTTGGGAAGATATTGAGGCCACTGTCAAATACAGTGATTTTAAATTTTTTTTTTTTAAATTTCAGAAAAATTGATCTTTTCTTCTGTATTTCAAAATGTTCTGTCAAAAAAGGAGACAAAAATTCTTGGCTAACAAAAACTGGTCCTATTAGGTGCCACAGGTGATAAATTTGTGACATCTGATTTAACAAAGATACTGGGATTTCCTATTTAACAGCTTTAAATAATAACTTTGTCTTACCAGGTATCAGGTTCAGTGTTATATTTTCACTCTTGACATCCTGTCTAAGGCTGTTGTTAAACTTGCAATACACGGTGACTTTTTTCTCTTTGCTACAATCAGTTTCTGTGTAATTGTACATGTAGCAAAAGAAAGTTCCATTTGTCTTCTTTGCTGTATGGAAGGATTAAGATAGGTTAACACAGATTTGGGGTCAATCAGCTACCAGATAGCAGAAAGCTTCTGCAAAATGTTCTTTGCTGTGGGACTTGGAGAAAAAAAAAACTTCCTTTGTGGAAAAATATCTACTCTGAATGCTGATCTGTCTATCTTGCTCCCCATTTAATAAATCTCCTGGCAGCAGCTGCATGATCAGTACCTTTTCAACCACTGGTATATGAGCAAACCTTGCCCAAATCCTCTTTCACTGTGCAGAAACCAAAATTTGCTTTAGAAACCATTTTGGAGAATATTCCTCCTGCTTCTGCTTCTACCACAGTTGTTTCATTTAGGCTAGGATACTCTTTTGCTGTTCTTACATGGTTCTTCTGAACTCAGGATCTGTACCACAGTCCTATTGCTTTTCATCATGCCTGTGGCTGAGGGGACCTGGCTGCAATCTCTTCCAAAAAGATCTTGGTGTTTTTCTCAGCAACTGAAGGACCCTTCAGTCTCCACCTGCTTTACACTTCAGCCTATTGTTTTGGCACTACTGGATGGTTTATGAGTTAGTTTAGGTGGCTTTTCATTGCTTTCTATTTTAGTTTATTGTTTTGTAATCTACTTGAAAATGTGCCAGGGAAGCTGTAGAACTGCCCTAAATGCGAAGATGTAGAAGCTTGGTCTTTTGTGTTGTTTAAGATATGCTACCTGTATCCTTGAAGAAAATAGAATAGTTCTTTCAACTGCATTCTTAATGTGTTATTCTATATTTTTCATTAATTAGTACATCATCTTCTTAAGTAACATTTCCTTGATATTCAGTTCAAAAAAGTGGCAGAGTGGAATAATAAATGGAGTGGCAAATAAATGGAGTTCAGTAATTTCTAGTCTGAACAGCAATGAGGATGCTCAATTCTCGCTGCCTGGTGAGGCAAAACAAACGTTGAATTTACCTATTATGGATTTATCCCTACAACATGGTCTTCAGTTATTAGGTCTTAGATATTCAGGGTCTTCTCTTCTATTAATCTCAGCCATGCTCTCTGGGCATGGGAACCATTCTAAAATAAGCCCATTTCCCTTTTCTTAACATTCTCAGGAATACTTGGGGTTTGTCATAATAGAAGTAAATACAAATTGGTTACATGGACGTAACTGAAAACAACAAAAAAACCCCAACAACCCACCCAGGTTTGTGAGACATAGTGCAACCATGCAAGTTTATTGTTCCTTACCATATGGAAATTCCTTTTCTTGAATTACGAAGGTAGCACTGTAGTCTTCCCCGGTGCTAGCACTTACGCAGCACTGAAGGGTTTGCGACCTATTGCACTGTATAGATGTTTTGATGGGGTCTATCAGGATGTTCTGCTGCAGAGGCAAGGAAACAACGTTGATGGTCACATTGGCAGAACTATTCAAGTGCTTCTGGAAGAATGTGCAGATGTAGGTGCCTGAAAGAAGTGACACAAAAACTATGTCTCAGTCAACAGAAGTGCCCCTTGGCGTTTGCATGGTCATGAGCCCAAATAATGAACAAGCACAGTGCTGCTGGCAGCATCACCTCTTGCTGTTCCTCCAGTATCTATAATTTTAACTCTTTATTTACTGTGGCCAGGCTTCACAGTGATTTGTAGGGCTAGAGCTGCTGTAATGATCTGGTACAGAGATATCACTGCCTTTATAGCTGATACAAACGAGGTTCACTCACCATTCCATTTCTGTGTGGCTCTCATCACTTTGAGCACAGATTTGGCTGGATTTTGTGTATTTTCGATGCACGTACCACAGTCTACTTCTGTAGTGCTATTTCCAGACTGGATTTTCCAACTGACCTTGTCAAAATTGCTCCCATCGCTTTCACATGTTAGATTGAATTCATCTCCCTCAGAAACTGATGAATTTACTTTTGAAGTTATTGTGACATAGGCTGAGACAACACAAGATAAATGTCATATTATTGAGAGTCACTTGTTATAATCATTGGCTTGCAAATGACATGCACCACAGAGGCCACCTAGGCATGGAAGAGCTGATGGTCTGTTAGGTGCTATCTGACTCTTACCTGCACGGAGGTACGTCACTTGGATGTTTTGACTGCTCCTGGCACCTTTTCCAGTCCTCAGCTCACACGTATATGTCGTCACCGAACCTGACTTGTTAGTTGGGCACAGTGATTCATTGATGTTGAGCTTGTATTCAATGCAGTTTCCTCTGAGACTGGAGACACCTAGAGAGAAATAAACATTCCTTGAAGGTCTACAGATGTCCAAAAATACCGAGGATCTGGAACTCACAAGGGATCACTCTAGCTAAGGAAAACCTTGTGGGTTTGTATGCAATCTTTGACAGCATGGCATTTTTAACTCATTGTTGCTGAAGACCATCCACATCTTTTCATTTGGCAACACTCACATAGTCTTCCATAGGCCTGAAGACAGCTCTCAGCACAGTGCTGGGCACCTACTGCCAAAACCAGTCTAACCAAGAGCAACAACGTTGCTTGGATACCTCAGGACAAGCCAAAGTGAAAAATATTCTGCTTCAGTCTAACCTCATTATCTGTGATATTCAGGATGATTAAGATCAGTAAAAGAGGAGTAAATACTTCACATTTTAATGTAATCTTTTTTGAAACAAACACTTGGAGGTAACTTGACAGTCATTCAACTTTAAATATGAGGAGTTCTGGCTTAGCTATAGGGAGAAACACTAAAGCTACATCCCACTCTACAACTGGATGTGCACTTGGCAAGAGTGCCTGAGGGGAAGCCTGGCTGCAGGGAATCACAGTTGAAAGAGCTCATTACAGGATCACCCCTCTCTCTGTGACCACCACTGCATGCCAGTATCTGTTCCCCATGGAAATGATTGTACACATGAGCTTTGAAGGTTTTCTCTCACTTTTCTGTCCAGCTTTCTGATAAATTTAATTTTTAGCAAACAGTTAATAGTAAATAGTTCACCCACATCTATAAAATATTAAGAGGACAATAGGCTGTCTATGACTATGGTTCATGGATGTTTATGACCATTCCTGTTGATATTATTTTGTAACTCATTTACATGGTACTTTATTAACACTTTATATTATAAGTAAAGCCTTGAGGGATGCCACTGCCTTGACTGGTGTGCGATGTATCACAACTATAGGTGAAGAGGGAGGGAAAATGTGCAGTTGGTATTTAGCTGTTTTAAAGCATCACCTGCCTCTCTTGGCTGCTAAATCTCCGTATGCAGTACACAGAAGCTTGTCGTACCCCAGGGGTGATTCTGGAGTAGTAATAGATAGTAGTAAAGACTGATATGTTCATCCTTGCTCTCTAGACTAGAGAATGGAGAAATAAAATCTTTGGAAAAAGGCTGCATGACACTGGTCCAGATAGCTTCTTCCATCCAGGATGGCACAGTTCTAAGCACCAATGTCTGCACAGTGAATGGAGGTGCCCAGAATCCCACTGGTCCCTTCACAACACACATGTAGTCTGTACCACGCTCTCCATCCATCATCTTTCCCAAACACACACCCCCCCCCCATCCTTTAGAGCATACCCTGTGCTCATCCTAGGCCTTTGGGGTAGCCATTTAGGAGATCTTTGAAGAATAAACTAACCCAGCAGGTGAAAAACAATCTTTTGTTAATCTTACCTGTAATATTGATTTCTCCGTTTACTTTCCAGTCACCAGTAAGTGATGTTAGGTTTTTGTCAATACAACAGGACAGCAGAGGACCGTTTTCCTGCATTTCAGGACTGTTGCATGTAACAGTCATGTCATTTACATTTGGAGTGACGTTTAGCAGAGAGACTGTGATTGTTTTTGTGTCATTATATATCAGTGTGAGAAACTGATGATTTCTGTTTGTGAAAGCACAGCTGTAGGAACCTGTAAAGCATAGGCAGTACCTTAACATCGAGAACATATTTTACTGATTTTTACCTCTACATTTGGAGATAGGACCTACACAGAAAGGGTGAGAGAGAGGTGCCCAGGGTGCACCCCACAAGAGCTGGCACTCTGAGTGCAGGCACCTACACTGTTCAGAAGGTATTGCTAAAGAGAGAGGAGTATTTATCAGATACTTTCTCAGGCACTTGTCTCCTGAATGCAGCCAGGCTTCCTTTTGAAATTGGTAATCAGAGCTCCAAAATTCCCTCATACTTTAGGTACATGGGTTCCCCTTCCCTGTTGGGATAGCAAGTGAGTAGACCACTTTTATAGGAGTGGAGACACTGAGGTTCAGGCCATCCTTAGCCCATAGAAGTTTGGAACCAAAACTCCTACATGTTTACTCCATAAACATGTTTACTCCATAAACATACCCAAATACCTGGTCACAGGTAAACCTTTTGAAGCTAAATGTAAAATTCATGGTCCCAAGAGAAGAAATGAGTGGGAGCTCTGGTAATACATGATAACTCTCCTGATAAAACTCCTCCCAGCAAAATGCCACCAAGTTACCTCTTTCTGATTTTCAAAAAGCCCTAAACATGAACACATGAAAAGCAGTAACTCCACGCCCTGATTAGTTAAGTTATGTTTGCAAACATCAAGGGCCATCAAGAACAAATTCAACCACAGCCTCAGTTTACCACTTCAAAAGGGTGGGAAGACCTCACAGCCATGGAGGCACTGTTGTCTGCTCTGATGTGGAGTCTTGCACTAAGAATATCCAGGTCTATATAGTCACTTTGGTCAGTTCACATCTCACTGGCCATGCCAGCCAGTACGTAGTTCATTACAGAAAAACAAAACCCACAGGAAAATTATGAGGGACAGGGCATTTTTCACATTTACTCTAGGAAAACATAGTCACTGCATTCCCCTCTGGTTTTAAAGAATTGCTTACACTAGAGATATACATTTGCTGTTTGAACAGAAGACAATCGTACCAGAATTCTTCATTGTAGCGTTGCGAATTTGAAGAGTCGCTAGTGAAGTTGTCCCATACATCGAAATTACGTGATGGGGTGAGATGATCTGACCATGGTGGTACCAAGTCACATTCTCAGATGTTGAATTTATCTCACAACTCAGTCTTACCGTGTCTCCTTCAAAAATGTCTTCAGGACTCACAGTGAAGTTTGTCTGATCTGGCAAGACAAAGAAGAACATTCTGCATTATTGTGATTTCTGCTCAGGTCTATATGGTGCCTTTCATCTCATGGGGATCCTAGGTGCTTCACAATTAATATATGCTCAGCATCAGTTGCAGGGCACCACCCCTGATAAAAGCTATGCAATTTTCCCACAACATATTATTCTACTATCTTTGTCCGCCAAAGATCCCAGTAGATTTTATGAATGGAGATATAGAATTATGATCACCACCACTACTTTCTAAGTAGATAAACTGGGAGGAGAAGCAACCAGGTTCAAGTAATCCTCTTGGTTATTTGTCAGTCCAGCACTCAGTGCACTCAGAGTATGGCTGCCCTGGGGCACTTCATCAGGCAACAGAGTTTTAACACACTGTACAGCAGCAGCACGGAAAATGTGCCAAGGAAGCCATAGGGAAGCTGTTCTCATGTAAACTGAAAGAGATTTATTGCTTTGTTTGAAGATGTGAGAAGTGCTGGCAGCCAGATGTGCTCCGAGCTGCCTCAGTTCTGGAGGTGAACTCAAGGGTATTCAATCTCTCTCCCATGGAGAGACTACCTTGGGGCTCAGTGGAGTTGCTGGAAGGATTTTATTTTTCCACATGAGGTACATCTCATGGTCATCTCATGTAAGTTCTATGCTTTGGTGGAACAGGATGAAATGAAACAATCAGAGAAACACATGTTTTTGAAGGCCCAGTGTCAAATAATCAACAGTATAAGGCAGCTACATGATTCAGGCTAGAAATACTGAAGTAAAGGTCAAAGGAAAATACTGAGAGAACTTTAAACTTACTAGTTATTTTTGCTGTGAAGGTATCTGGGTTTAGCCGGTAGGTTGAATCTAGAAATTGTGGTGAAATTTTGTTGGCATTTGCTATCTGTTCGAAGCTTGCTGCTCCTGCTTTTACTATGTAGTTCACAGAAACACTTCCAGGACTAAAGAGATACAAGAATAAGAGAAGGACAAGAATTACATATCACTGCATATTAGTGGGTTTCTATATTGTAGTGACCCATCTCGCATGGCTAGGAAGGCTTCACAGGTTTCACCTGTGAAGGCTCCTGTTGTGACTCAGACTTGCTCTGATAAACTAAATGGTTGTGCTACAGCTCTTCCCAAAATAAGACATCTCCTTTGTCTGCTGTCTGTTTCTAGTAAACTTCCCTTAGAAAACTTAAAATATAGCTGCATTTAAATATGTGTGGACTTAAGTAATGTCTCTTTTATCTAGGTCCAATGTTATCTCCAGAGTCAATGCACTAATTCATCTTCCTGAAGACCTGGGAGATGATGTTAGGTTGAATCACATCCTATCCTTTTCCCCTTTTGGGTGGAATTCAGTCTTTCCCACAAAAGGCTTGGATCCAGCTGGAGAATGATTAAGTTTCTTGTACTTTTGCACAGGAGTGAATTTTACCCGCAACCCTACTTCCATGCTAACAGTTGGGGTTTCTTTGGCAGCTTTTATAATGCTACTCAGCATGTATATAATGGGTGTGGGTTCTAGCCAGAGTGAATGCAGTCTTTGCTGACTGGTGTCTCCTTCGGACTAGGCAAAAAGACTTGTGTCCGCCAGGAAAAATAAATTAATTTACTTACCTGAAACCAGATACTGCTGCTGATACGAAGCCTGGTAAACATCTGTAGCTAGCATTAAACTGTAAACAAAGACATATTACATGACATAAGATCTCTGTGTATTACTCTAGAGTGCTTAAAATAGGAAACTCTCAGTTCAACATTGATGTGAGTAAAGGCATGTAGCATAGCTGATAGAACAGGCCTGGTGCTCTCCACACTATCATGGGAAAAATTTGTATTGGTTGTTTCATTCTATGGGACCAATAATGTGATGGTTTTTTCCTGCTTTTCATGCAAAAGGTTCCTAAATACTTCCTTGATGTCCAGCATATTGAAATGAATGGGAATATTGTCATTGCCTTTCAATGGAGATCAGCTTTGGCCTGCTATGTAGCTACCACTGCTGCACACTTCACAGCTTCCCAGCAGAGATAGTGACAATGCACCCAATTTCCCAGACATTTAAGGTAAATTCCGTGTTTCTTAGAGGGCTTTCTATCTTCAGAGATGGAAAAATAATGTAATTACCGCTGTTTCAAGGTCAGCTTTATATTTTTTGTATGAGTCAGAAGAAGAATTTCTGAGATCATCACAAAAGTCTATGTCAAGTCTGACTGACATTTGCATTTCAATGGGTTCTCCCATACCACATGAGTCTGTAAGGAAAAACAAAAAAAAAAAAGTAAAAATAATCAAAAGCAATTCTTACAAAGTGATTTCTTAGCTTTTTCTTCTAACCTAATCATAGACTCTTAGAATCATGTAATGATTTGGGTTGTAAGGAACCTTCAGATGTCATTTATCCAGCCCCCTTGCCATGGGTAGCGACATCCAACCTGATCTTGAACACTTCCAGTAGTGGACCATCTACAACTTCTCTGGGCAATCTACTCTATTGTCTCATTATCCTATAGTAAAGAATTTCTTCTTTATGCCCAATCTAAATCTACTGTCTTTCAGTTTAAAACCATTGCCTCTTGTCCTGTCACTACAGGTTCTGGTAAAAAGTCCTTCACTGTCTCTCTTATAAGACCCCTTTTAAATACTGAAAGGGTGCAGTAAGGTCTTCCCAGAGCCTTCTCTTCTTCAGGCTGCACAACCCCAGCTGTCTCAGCCTGTACTCATAGCAGTGGTGCTCCAGCCCTCTGATCATTTTTGTGGTCTCCTCTCGACCCACTCCAACAGCTCCATGTCCTTCTTACATTGGGGGCTCTGGGGTGAGAGGCAGCACTGCAGGTGGAGTATCCCCCTGACCTGCTGGTCAAAGTTCTCTTGATGCAGCCCAGGATACTATTAGCTTACCATGGGAAGTCCTACGTAGGACTTTGACATGGAAGAGGTACTAGCTTTAGTCCTGGAAATAGTATAGCAGTGTTGGTATCAGGCTGTGATAAAAACACTGCCTCTAAGCAGAGCTGATTAAAATGGCCATGCTGAGAGTACTGGATTGCTTCCAGCTCTAGGGCTGCCTCTGGGTGTCTCTGCATGTTGCTCCTTCACAAATCTTAGGCAGAGCTTCATGGAGGTTTGTCTTGGAATGCAGAGACAACAGGTAGTGCTCCACTGCAGTGCTGCCAAGCCTAAATGTCCAGTCATCAGTCAGGTTCCTAAAAAGTCATAGGCACCTTGTCATGAGAGTCATGAAATACAACCAAATAAAAGATACATGGTGGGGTTTTTTGTTCCTTCTCTTCTCTTGAGCACTATGGCACATTCACATTTGTAAGCTCCTCTGTTGAAAATCTGATGAGATGAAATTTCTTTGCTTAGTGAAAACTGAAAATCCCATGGAGGCATATCAGCGACTCCAGAGGCTGGGGCTCCAGTATGGCACTAAATATCTGCAAGTACTTGGGTCAAGGTGGACCCACATCTAGAGAAGAACTCTAGACCATCTCTACAGACTTTCCGCATCCATCGGCAATGTGGTAGCTAGCTGAGTCCTGACGTGCTGCTTTATCACACCTTTTACAATGTTCTGTCTTCTAACCAGAGTATAAGTTGCACAATGACGAAGTTCAGCGTTGTTTCTCCTTACCTTTGGTCTGAGGCTTGCAGTAACGCCCTTGGGAAAGCATGCCCTTCATGTAGCTGCAGGTCTGGTTGGGTGCTAGGCTGGCAGAAGGGCAGGTTATCAAGTCGCTGCACACCTCACTTGGCCAGGCATATCCATCTTCACAAGAACAGCAACTGTCGTTCTCACCACTGGGCAGACAGACTAGTGTCAGACAGACAGAGAAACATGATGAGAATGGCAAACGGGGCATAACATGTTGCATGATATATATTTACCCTGCTGTATATGCCAGTGATCTCACCTAACTGTTGCCCTTCTTGTGAGTTCACTGGAATGGTGCAAAGGTGATGATCTGATGCCTTCCAAATATTACTATATTAATTATAAATAACTAACCAGAAATGGGAACCAGACTGGTACTGTGATAAGTCTGATGGATTACTTTTA
>JAOXNG010000021.1:115346368-115357077 GCA_028566535.1 Scolopax minor | reverse complement strand
AGCTCTGGGATTGCTACTGCTGGGAGCTGTGTTCTGCAGTAGATGGGCCATTGATCTGACTTAATGGGTTTCTTCTTGTGCAAAGTGATGATTTCCTTCTTTCAGAACATTTTGTTCTCTGTGGGAATCGCATTTAATGAGCTGATCCTTGTAGAGTAACTGGCCTTTTCTGTGAAGAACTGATGCTTACTCTTGGTGTGTTCAATTCCAGTCTTAACACCTTACTTCCTTGGAAAGAGGAAGGTGGGAGGCAACTATCAGAAAAATAAGGTCTCTGTTACTTCCCTGCAACACCTTTCCCCTCATTTACTTCCACTTTATTTCTTGTATCTCACTTTCTTTTCAACTCATGTCCTTCAGCAGTACAATTGCATCTTATCTGTAAACAACCTTTGATCTTTCTGAGGCAGAGATGATGACCTAATACAGTTTTATATAATAAAATATTTTATTTAGCACCCTATCCTTTGGGTCTGTCACTGAAGTAATATCTGTGTTTTTTTTTTTAAATGTTTTCAGATATGTGTTGTGACTTAAGAATTGTGATATAGGACTTTTGGGCTTAAAACTGTTTTTCTAGTGGTTGGAGTAGATGGCTAAAGTACTGCCTGTTTCTGAATTCTCAGCACATCCGTGTACCTATTTACTTACATGATTGTATGGAAGGGTTAAGTTTATTAAGGCCTTTAGTATGTTTAGGTGCAGGATGCCATGATTTTTGAGTATAAGACCTCATTACAAACCAAACGGTAAGTAGCCGCAATCTGTTAGTCTGCGGAGCTCCTGTGTAAAAACATTGACCTCTTGGGTAACTTAAATGGCCTCTCAGTCTTTTAAATCTCTTGTTTTAGGAAGTTAAGAAGGATGTAGAACCCAAGGATGATGCTGTGCCACTCAGGAGGGAGAAATCTGGCAATGTAGCCAGCCTTGTGCAGCGTATGAGCAGCTATGGACTTCCAGCAGGAGGATTTCAGCCTCATCCCCCATCCAAAACCTTCAAGAAGAGTATGTAGCCCTTCCCTTTCCTTCAGATGTGTAAGCTGATGATGTGCATTATTTTTTTTAAATATACACGAATTATTTAATGGCTGACTTAGTTTTAGGGTTGTATGGAAAGCAAGAGACATAGGAGGAAAAACTTTGTTTCTCAGCCAAATTCTGCTCCTGGATGCATGGGCAGAAAGCTTAGCAGCAGCAGTAGGGATGAATTTTCTTGGGAACAGAATTTAGACTTTTTCCAGGCTCTAGAGAGTTGCTCTGTGACTTCGTGTAAGCTCTGCTTGTGCTGTCAGCTACCTGAGAACTGCAGGCCTGTACATAATAATAATAATAATATTAATAATAATAAAAGAAACCTTATTGTGGTCGTTTCTTCTCAGTGTAAAAGTTTTGCTACAAATTCAGGGCTTTATGACAAGGAAATACTCTCTAGTTCAGGTTCCTCTTGAATAGTAGACTTGCTTCTAGTGTGAAATAAGGTGAAATTGGTGGTGTCTGAGAAAAGGCAGTGGTCTGTCTTTGCTTGTAACTGCAGCCCCCAGGATGCTCAGAAGTGCAAACCTGGTACCTCCATACCTCTGGTTTCTATGTTTTAATGCCAGTATTTAATTCAAGGTAGCTAAAACTGAAAGCAGAAAACTTAAGTGTTCCCTGCATCCAGAAATTGACTTGTGATTTGTATTTGGGCACCTCCGTCTCTAATAAGAGACATTTCTCTAAATTACTCTGGCTTCCTCTGTTTTACAATGGATTGCAGCCGTTTATGATTTAATCTTGCTTTTTTTAAAAAGAAAGAATTCAGAACTTACTGTTTCTGCTGTGTTTTTGCTTAGAGTTTTTGCCCATAAAAGGAGAAGAGCCACTAGTTCTCTTTTAAAGCCCTGGAATGGGACCACCAGACTTACAAATTTGTTGAAACCTTCTAGGCAACTAGGGCTGTTACCTTTAAAATTACTCTTTATTGAATCTTATCTGTATATGTATACTGGCAACAGCACATATGTGCCTGTTATATGTTTGAATCAGCAGGCTTGAAAATCTAGATGAAAAATTCCTAGATTAATGCAACCAGACTCTGAAAGGGAATTGACATGATCCTTATGGATCCTTCTAACTTGATATATTCTAGGAACATGATCTGATGTGATTTCATGTGTTGGCAACTCAATGTGCTCTCTCTAACCCTGGAAGGATCCCATGTTCAGCATGTCTCCTCCTCATGCTGGTGGCTGTGGCCAAATAGTGGGTACAAGAAGGTCTCAAGCCCTGCAGTGCCCTGGCTAGTCTCATTCACCTGGAAGAAAGTGCTGTTCAAACACCTTCCTTCAAGCACACAGTTGTTTACTTGGCACAACAACAGTCTCTGGCATTTCCATTTTACTTGCTGTTCCCTCTTTCCTGGAAGACTGTTTAAACAGCTCCTGCAGATCCTGTTTGCTGTGAGCCTGGGCAATCGCTCACTCCCTTCAAAAGCTTTCCAAGTACTTGGTTGTCTTTCTGTTTCTGGTTTCCAACCTGGTAAAATGAGGTTTATGATGTTAAAAACAAAGTTAAGGTTCTTTATTAACATGTTCCCAATGTGTGATGAGGTAGGTTGTGTCTGCCTTGTGTGATTCTCCTGTGTAACTCTTGCTAAATTCAGGTATTTAGTATCTGGATGGTAGTAAGCTGCAGGCAGCTATCTGATAGCTGGCTGCCTTTATTCAGGGAAAGGAAAATACAGGAGGTGTGCTAAATTATGGCAACAAAGGGCTAAATTTGGTTTACACTGTACAAAACAAATAAAACCTGAAGCCAGACGTAGTTGTTTTGGAAACAGACAGAATTGCCTGGGGGCTGCCAGCTCAGCAGCAGAGCTGCTGCACCAGGTCAAGCTGGAGTGGTGTTTTCCAAGCTTGGATGGGTTGGCTTCCTAAATTAATCCAGGGATTTTCACAACTGGAAGGCAGCACTTCCTAAACTGGGTTGTCACTGCAAACAGACTGCAGGTGAAAGTGAGTTCTGGATGTGAGATGGATCTGTGGGTTTGTTTCCCCTCCCTCTATTGAAGTAGAGCTACACTATGAAGAGGAATGCTGAAATAGGTTTTCTATTAAATGGCCTTGACTTTTTAATTTGCCTTTTTTGAGTATCAGTTAATCTCATACAAAGGAGGAGCCCTGAAAGCACTGTAGGAGGTAGTGAAGGCCAGTGAACCGTTTCTTGCAATTACTGTTAACCTGGCAATGCCTCTTGGCTGCTGTATGAGTTCCAGTGGAGTTAAAAGAAGGCTGCATTATGTGGGCAATTACGTGTTATTAGAAATAACCCATAGAGCTTCATACTTCTGGTTTATTTGCACAGCCCATATGCCAGCATGAAGAAAATTCTTGATTTTTGTGAGCCATCTCTCAGTAGTTTTTATTTGCTGAATATTGCTGAGCTGCCTGGGGTGCTTTGTACTAAGGACGCTGGGTGTGTTGGTCTGCTAAATGTCTGACTTTGGACTTTCAACGTTGCTATAGTAAGACAAGGATCAATCTTTGAGGCACTTATCTGTATTTTGAACCATTTTTATCCAGTTAATCTTAATTGCTGAAGCCTGAGAGTGGAAGGAGTACAAAGTGTAAGAGAATATGGAAGTTTATACATCTCCTAAGGCTTAAGCTTTACCACTTCAAGCTTTTGATTCATATTTTCACTTAAACTGTGGCAGATTGTTTTTTGAGGAGGATAGGGAGCACGTGTGGGTCATAGCTCAGGACGACAATTGCCTTCAAAAGCATGCTGGCTGCTGTGATGTGGAAAAGGTTGGAAGGAACAGGCTCTGGATTGAAGGAGAAATACTTAAGCTCTCCAGGTTCATCAGCAGCATCACTCCAGGGTACGTGCAGGATAATTGGGCAATTGTAGCTTCACACCGTTCTGTCCGGAGGGGTTGTTGGAAGCTACTTCAATGGTTTCCCCTCTCAGGATGTCATTTTGTCTTTTTAATGCCTGCACAGCTTTAATGATACGTGGCAAACATCAAAATACTGCACTTTGTTTTAATTTTGCTTTTGTAAAACACTGCTAATGGAAGCTTAGGTTGAATTTCTTGGCTCCATACTGGCCCTGAGAAAACTCAGGTTTTTTGCATTTGCAGGTAAGAATGAGGTGGGAATTTGAAATATGAGCTGAGCAAATGTTAGCATTACCTCAGACTTGTAGTTAGCAAGGTCTTTGTTAAAGGGCAGAAAAGGAATTTGTACGTCAATGTTGTGCAGAACAAAACATTTGTTATTTCTTTCAGGATTGCTTAAAGGCTGGAAGCTTCAACTTCCACATTTTCTTCCAAGCAAGTGCTAATACTGCAACTGGCAGCGGTTGTGTTGTCATTTTTGTGGATTTTGGTCAGGAAATAGCTTGAAAAATCATTATAGTGGGGATATATCTGACTTGTTTGTGTTCAACACGTTGGTAATTGGCAGTGTTAGTGTTTATTTGTTTATAATAAGCAGTCTGTACAACTCAATAGTTTACAAGTTCTGCCTAAGTTATAGGTGCTAGCCTAAAGTGACACAACCAAACTGGAAAAGCAAAAGCCTTGTAGCTTTTGGAATGGTTTATGGATGATCTGGTCAGATTTGATCCTCAGGAGTGCAGGGAAGAGCTGGGTTGTTTTTTTTTTTTTTTTGCAAGCATTCTTATTTCTGCCTTTTCCCTTGACTCAGAGTCCAAGAAGCGTCAGTGCAAAGTGCTCTTCGAGTACATCCCACAGAACGAGGATGAGCTGGAACTCAAGCTGGGGGATGTGATTGACATCACTGAAGAGGTAAGCTGTTTTACAGAGCTAATTACCTCTTTGTGGCCAAAAGTCAAATTGTTTTTATGGCTGATTACCTGAATTACAAGGATGTTTGGAAAAAGAGCATGAGAAGTAGAGTTTCTGAAGGTAAAGCTCATGGTTTAGGAGTTCTTTCAGGATCTAATCCTAACTCAATGCATGTTAGATGTTTGGGGAAGCATTTGATAATCGCAGGTACAAATTGTGATCTGTTACAGAGGTTCCTTTTTTGAAAGACTTTTACAGTTGTTTGTGATTCTTGTTTTTGGGATGCTTATGCTAAAACTCTTTGACTAGTTGCCTTTTAAGTTGACATACTCTATCTTGGTTTAGGTGACAAATGTGATTTGACCTGATTTTCAAGTTTCATGCTTTCTTGCAAGCTCTGTGTAGCTTTGAACTAATATTAACAGTATTCAGCACAGAAATCTGTACCTGTAGTACAATGTACTTTAAGCCGTTTTCACAAAAATAGAGCGATAATGGAAGGAACCTTTTTAGAACTAGGTGAAAAACTTCTTCAGAGCATGCTCAGACCTTCACTGGTGCCATCTCTTCTTCCTGGCTCCCTGAGGGTCTGAGAAAGGAGAAGACCAAATGTGATGGTGCTTTCTAGTAGCTTGAGATGTTTTTCACACACATGACCTCTTTTGAAGAGAGTGCTAACTCCCCAGGATCCTGACAGTTGCCAGGAAGGACTTTTCCATTTTCCTAGCAAGGAAAAAGTTATCCTTTTAGATACATCGGCACTAATGACTTCTAGAAACTGTTCTCTTTGAATAAACAGAGCAAGTGACTTGTAAAACCTGCTCACTAAAATCCCAGTTTCATAAATACCATTGCGTGTGGGTGTTTTGTGAAGGAGTGCTCCTGGATAACCTCACCAGTTTAATATGTAGATGTTGTCTGTACATAGGAATCATGTATGGTACGGTGTAAGCATTTATAAGAGAGAACATGTGCAGTAAATCTGTTGTGTAAAGTGCAATTTTGGGTCACGTGTCAACACCTGGAATTATTTTGGGAGGGGTGTTCATTGTGATGCATCAGAGATGACCAAGTAGCCAAACAGAGTAAGATCAAAGCATTTCCTCATTTGGTTTCTTAAGAAAACATGTTTTTTTTATTTTATTCTTGTAATTTTTTGGGTCAGTCGCCATGTTTCTTTCTTTTCTAATGATTTTAAAAATACATATTTTTAGGACCCAGCCTTCACTACTTCTGAGAAAAAAAGGCAACAAATGCTAACAAGTAGAAAAATATGTTGCTAACTACTAGCACAGAGCTGTTTGCACACCTTTTTCACGGTGGTCCAAAATAGGCTTGAGAAGTGTAGGGTAGGTCTGCTTCACAAAAATGTACTGATGGACTAAAAATGGGAAGAATGGTACAAAATACCATCCACTGGTTTTGCAATACGTTGGGATAACTTCTCTTAGGTAAGTTGTCTTCACTACTGTGAGACTAACTTTGCTTCCATTTATATATAAAAGGTGCTATTTATATATATGCAGATAACTTAAAACTGTCACTTCAATGGAAGATGATTTGGTTGCTTTTTTAATGGGGAAAATAAAGTAAAATCAGCTCCACAAGGGGATCAGTTCTACCTGAGAATAATTCAGTGTTTATCCCTTGCAATTGTTTTCGTAAATGGAATAGTTTTAACTGACACTACTGATGGTGAAATCAAAGCTGGAGACCGATGGGTTCAGAACTTAAATGGCTAATATTCAAGAGAACAGGCTACAGGGATCAGAACTACCTTGCAGGGAGGACAGCCCTTTGCTGTGTGAAGGCTGAATCCACAGGGGGTTTTATTTACTGAATATGTGGTATTTGCATGTAAAATAAATGCACAAAGTGTCCGTTATAGCTGTATCATTGCTGTAAAACATTTAGTGCTTCTTCATATCTTCCTCCCTCTTATGCCAGATGCAGCACTAAATAGCAGATTTATTTTTGTAGTTTCATATTTATAGTATTTGCATGGTGGGTTATCAAGCATAATCAAAATTCACATGACTCCATTAGGGGACTTTTTAGTTTTAAAAAAAAAAATCAGATTGGCAAAACAGCTTGTTTCAGTCTTCCCCTCCACTTTGTTCAGAAGAGTTTGAGTTTTTATCATCTTATAGAAATTAGTTGATGCAATTCACGCTCAAAAAAAACCCCACCAAAACTAGTGCTGTTACCAGAGCTGTAACTCCCTCTTGTGGAAATTGTAGCATGTGGTAAGATTTCAAAATGGAAAATAAAGAGTTGTGAAACTGTCATCCGCGCGGTTAGTGCCAGAGAGGCACAGATGCTCTCCACCAAGGCACGTAGAACTTTTGCCTCTTTTAAAATCTTAATTAAAGATACCTTTTCTGGTCACATAGGTTTTATATAGTTAGGTTCTTAAAGACAGCACAGTGAGGAGGCTGAAGCAAGTATGATCAAGGAACTTTTGTTTTATTGCTGCCTGCCTCTGAACTGGTGTAGCTTTACCTTCCATGTCTGTTAAATGCTTTGCTGACCTTACTTCTTGGCAGGAGAATAAATGGATGCTCGAGTCACTTTGTGTACAGTAAGCATTAAAAGCACCTTTGTCATGGTTCTTGGGTGTAGCATGGGCTAGTCAAGGCATTTGCATTTAAATTTTCTGTAATGTATTTTGTAAAGCACAAGGCACCAGAGCCTGCTCAGCACTTATCAGTGATCCACACTTAAAAGGACCAAACTATGAATTTGAACCATCCACAGCAAAGCTATATTTGAGCACCAGGATGTCTTTAAAAATAACAAAGCTCTTTCATTGCCTGTCTGTCTCCGTAGCTGCCAGGCTTTGCATGTGTTCTGCTTGCCTGGAGGTAGGCTACTGTTTAAAAAACGTGCCTGTGTGTCAGACGGTGACCTACAAAACAAGGCTAAAAAAAGACAATGTAAACAACTGCTTTTTTTTTTCCCCCCTGTTGCTTTTCTTTCTTATCTAAAAACAGCTTTCCAGTCCCAAAACAGAGCAATTGAAATGAAATATTTTGCAGACGTATCTAAATTATAATATAGTTTTATAAATAAATTATAATATATAATTTTAAATAGTACTCATTAGGCAAGCATATTCGATTTATTTAAGACATCTTGAAAACTCTTCATAAATTTGAAGAGCACAGTTCTTAGTCTTCTGGTGCTGTTCCATGCTATAACCTATGCATGTCCTGCTTTTGTTTGTTCTGATCTGGGTCGGGGGGGTATTCCTGATAAACATTCCATTAAATTTTGGAGTATTGCAGTGTAAATGACACACCAGGAATCCAAACACTTAACTAAGCTTCGGAGTCATTATGTTCCCTAATTCAGGTTTATTTCCAGTGCAAAAAAAAGTTTTATTATATGAATAGCAAAGCCAACAAAGTTTGGCATCCGATGAACTTCTATCCTTAGGACTGCTGTGCCACCACAAAATCCTCGTGTGTCTCAGCTGCCTTCGTTTACTGGCCAACTCAGATAGGAAAGTATCTGTACCTTCTGGCACATCTAGAGCCTGGTGTCCTTCAGCCACTCACCTGTTAGAAGGAAGGAATAACTTAGATTTCCATTACTCTGAGATGTCTTTAAAGACTCTTCTCTGTTCTACCCAACATTATCCTTCAACCTTGTGTCTTTTAACCAAAGTTGGTTGAAGCTGCTCAATGACACAGCGCCAGTGGTAGTAGGATTGCTGGAAACTGGACAAGACAGGAAAAGACAGATGGACAGCAAGATTACATAAACGTTTCCTTAGAAAACCAGGCTAACAGTTGCATCTTTATTTCATAAACCGTTTAATATTTGCTGCTTCTGTTAGCTGTCTTTCTGTTGTTCTGTTATTACTGTGAGAAAGTTGAATGTTTTGCTGCTCTTCTGGACTGATTGGCATAGGGCCAGTTTTGTGTTTCACCATCATTGCTATAGTGATGGAAGTGACAGTGAATTACTTTATTGCTCTTCATTTTGCCTGCTGTTTCTACAGCTTTAGTGGGTTTCTTAAAAAAATCATAGTCATTTGAACTTTCCTGAAGTTGTCTGTAGAGTTTTGTAAGTGAAGTATGGATGCAATTGATAGGAATTTCCTTTTGCTTTATTGTTGATGTGTGAAATATTTCTATACAGGTAGAAGAAGGCTGGTGGAGTGGAACACTAAATGGCAAGACAGGGTTGTTTCCTTCAAACTTTGTGAAAGAATTGGAATTGATGGATGATGGAGAAACACAGGATTCTCTGGATGACACAGGTGGTATTCTGTTTATTGTAAACCTTTAGCAAAGTCGGTTTAGATCTTTGGTGTAATTTGGCCTATTGTGATCATACTACAACAAGTTGTAAAGAATTCAAGTTTCTCTAAGAACAGTATTTACTTTAATTCTAGAAGATATTGACGCTGACTTTGAAGCGACACATATATATGTGTCTTGCTCCACATATATATGTAATAAAATTGCAGTCAAGGTCTTGATCTTGCAAATGTGTATTCTGCGTTTTATCGGTAGAAATGTTGTTATATTCAGGGTTAAGCTGCTTTAAGTGCTGGGTATAAAATTGTTCTTCCGTTTAATAGCTTTTCTCACTCTTATTCTCACAGACATAAGTTCTCTAATGTGGAAACCTTAAGAGCTTAACTATATCAGTTGAGAGTTAAAACTTGAATTGACTGAAAACAGAATAGAGATCCCTCACTTAAAATTGATCCTAAACATCCTAAAATGGATTTTTACAGATAACACCTAATTAAGTAATTCTCTGAACTACATTGATTGGGGATGGATAAATATTGATAAATATTGTTTCTTAAAATGGAAAGATTAAAGGAATTAATATTTATTCTCAAACAAATATTTGTATGTTTAACTCTTTTAAAATAGGCTTTAAGTGTTATCAGGTTGAAAAGCTATTTAAATAAATTTGCAGAAACTTTTTTTTGGGGTATTTTTGATAGTGCATTTTGAGCATTAGGAAAATTTCACTGTCTTGAGAGGCATCGCTCTGCTACTGAAACACACTTTTCCCCCATCCCCCATGGTTATGGTAGGACTCATTATGGACCTTTATTGATTATTGCTTTCAGCAGCTATAGCTGTGCAAATGACAAGCTTTTAAATGTTGGACTAAATGCACGTCTTCAGAACGTGTAAGCATTGCTTCATAAAACTAATGGAAAATGCAGCATTGACATTAACAGACTGTGGAGCCTGAGGGAGAGTTGAAATGGCAAGAAATATTAGTGACCTAATGACTTAGTTGCCAGCATATTCAATGCTATACTGGTGTCCTTTCAAATGGTCTTCTATTAAATATACAGCTAAAAAAGACTGAAGTGTTACAGCTACAATAATATCCCTAGAAAAGTTGTTTAGCAAGAGCAGTGCACACAGTTGTTACTTCCACTTTTTTTTTATTAAAACAACTTTTTTTTTTTTTTTTTTTACTTTCAGAGTCTGTTTTCAGTGGTCCTACCTCACCTGTGGTCTCTCCAGGAAATGGGGGTGAACCTGGATCTGGACCAGCACAGCCAAAGAAAGTCCGAGGTATTGGATTTGGAGATATCTTTAAAGAAGGCTCAGTGAAACTTAAAACAAGATTATCCAGTAATGAATCGGAAGATAAAAAGCAAGATAAGGTTTGTAACAGTTCGTATTGTTATTTTGGGGTTTCTTGTAACAGTAACTTGCAAGATGTGGAATATGAAGACATAATATCTTATGGATATCGAATACACTGGCCATTTTTAAATTTGCCAGGCTCAAGGAATGTTCTCATGTTCTCTCATGAGGAATATCTTGTAGAAGAGATGGCTCTGAGGAGACTTTATTGTGCCCTTTCAGTGTATATAAAGGGGGCTTATAAGAAAAACAGAGAGAAACACTTTACCAAGGCCTGTAGTGAC
>JAOXNG010000021.1:115283821-115295134 GCA_028566535.1 Scolopax minor | reverse complement strand
TGTGGTCCTTCACAAAGCCGTTGTGTGGGTCTGGGTCTGGCTTGTTGGTTTGGCTCATGGAGAAATGCCATGGTGCCCTGTGGTCAGCCTGCTTGCCTTTGGGTGCTGCTGTTCCTCATGTAGACAAGCAGGGCTTGTAGGGTTATGTCTCATTTCAGCACAGGTTTGGACATACAGTGCTTTTCTATTCCTGCCCCTCTAAGGAAGATAAACCTAAAATCTGTGGTGGTCTTGTTCCCAGCCCCCTTTGGGGGCACTGCCTCCTCCTCTGGCTCCGGTTTCAGTTGGGTTTTTTTCCACCTTCTCTCAACAATCAAAGCTTTTGATTCTCAGAAAGACCAACAAACCTTGTGTGTTTTCCTTGTGTGGCTATTTTGATGCTATTTTGAGCATTTTTATTCTTACCTTCTTTACCAAGGATTGGTCTTCCCTGTCATAATTTTTTTTCAGCTGCAAAATTCTTCTTTCTCTCTTGGCTTTCCTCCTTTCCTCTTTCCTACTGTCTATCTCTCTTTTGTTTCTGATGTCCATCTCCAATTTTTTGAAGGCTAAGACATGGGCCTCTTGTGGCCGCCTGGCTTTTGCCATAGGGCTGCCTGGTGTACTGCTGGGCTTTCCTAAAGATGTCTTCATTGTTTTTCATTTTTGTTTGGTTTTGTTTAGGCTAATAGCACTATGCAAATGTATTTTCAACATGCGATGGGTCAAAATTATAAAACCAACAGCATTCCCTTGCCCTGATTCCTAGGTCAGATATCCTATGCCTATGTGTCCTGTAGGCAATGATTTTTATGACTTAATTTACAATTTATAACATATTCTGTCTTTACTATAAGGAAGTTTATAATGGGTTTTTTGTTGTTTTCATTCTCCTAAGAGGAATATATACATATAAAATGTCATTGGAGTTATATATAATTTTAACTTTTCTATTATCTCTTAGTGTAATCAAATCTTTCTATGGTTCTGCTCTGAATTCTTTAGTTGGAGGTGTTTTCTTAAATGACTTCCATATGGGTGTAACAAAGAGAAATCTTTTTAATGGTATAAATTTTGTTTACATGCAATCTACTTTTCAGGCTAAATTTGGAAGGACGCCGTGTTCCTTCAGGCCCCTCAGGTTCCCATTGTATCTGAAACCCAGCCCAAATTTAGTCACACCTTGAGGCGAGTTCAAACTTGGGGAAAAGGTGTCTGTCTCATCTGATTTTACAAAAATAGTTCATCTGTCACTAATTACTGTAGCCACGTGCTAAAATTGTTCTCTTTCACAACTGGAAAAAGTCATCCTAGGTCAATTTGTTTACCTAACTGCAGCCATTAAATGGAATTGCACTTTTATTTGCTCAGTGGTGCTAAACTTGAAAAGCCCAATGCTCTCATGCTTGCTTAAACATCAGTGTTTAATTATAGCTCTTCAGTCCACATGAAAGGTGTACATCTTGGATACTTCTGTTTCAGGTTGAGACCAGTAATAAATCATCTGTTTGGGTTGTTTGAAGATTAAGTGCTGAACAATGGATTGATTAGAAAGATCATTCCAACCCTTGGGGGACTGCCAGTCAAGTTTTATAATTTACTACTTATTCATGTTGTAGCATTTCTGGGCAGGGAACAGGCAGATTATTACAATTACTGGGCTATTGGAAGATTTGGCTATATTTACCTTGAATTTGTCCAGCTTCAAATACCTTTCTTTAAGAAAGACATGTTAGTAATGGAACAAAGTATTTTAAGAAGCAGTAGGTTTTCCTTTCTCTGATCAGGCTTTTGGTAAACACTAATTATTAGGATCTGTAAAGTGGTGTGAAAGCAGTTCTCCAGCCCATGAAATTGTCTTTTTTGGCCTTGACACACAAGCACTTTCCATTGCAGCATTGTTACCAGTAGCCAAACGTGAATTTCTAGTATTAAAGGTGGCCATCCCTGGGCAGAGCTCCCTGCTTTGGCTGGCTCTTTGATGGCAGCTATAAGGAAAAGAAGGGGGAGGTGATTGCATCAATACAGTTGCATTGGTGCCAACCTTTTCAATAAACCCTGCTATTCATCAGTAGTATCTTTGGCCCCCATCCCCGCTCTTGGAATGTGGTTGTTGGGTGTTTTTCAGAAATGCTTTATTGACGTCAGTAGTTAATCCTGACTTCTGGTGGTACAAGGGAGCAGAACTGGACTTGGGGTACCACTTGCCCATTGAAATCCCATCAGATCCATCACGCTGCTGTGCGTGTCTCTGAGAGATTTCTATTTCTACAGTAAAGGATGCATTGTTTCTGGGTAAAGACACTTACTCATGCAATCTTTTTTTTTTCCTGTTGTGGTGTAGCTGAAGATCTCACGCATTACTGGGACGGTTGGTTTGGGAGCTCTGGGTCAGCCTGGATTTCTTGTTTAGCTTCTGCATTATTGCAGAGTGTCATCCTAATCTCTGCTTGGCTGTAGCCAACTGGAGAGGTGCAGCAGAAATCCTCTCCTTATCTCCTGTACTGCAAGTCTAGGCACTGCTGGGCATAGCGAGAAAAGGGCAGCGGAACAGAGGATTTTGACCTGTTTATCAATAAGCTGCAAAACCACTAGGGTACAATGCGTGCCAGGATCTGCCAAAAGATCTCTTCAAGACAAGACTTGAAGGCTGACTTTGAAGTGCGCTGATTAGTAGTAAAATTCCCGCTGGCTCCAAAATGAACTGCCAAGAAATAAGTGCCTTGAAAATGTCTGCTTTTGGGAAAAGGTTCTCTGATATTAATTTTTTAAGCTTTTCTTTTTTAGGCCAGAAGAAACAGTTGAGATTAATTAGAGCCTTCTCCTGCCAGATGTGGTCAAACCACCTTTCAACCTTATTTTTGGTAAGCTAGATAGATTGACCTGTTTATTTTCTTTAAGAAGGGGAGTTGTAGTATTGAATTTATATTGATTTCCATTTTTGCTAGCTGACAGAAGAATTAATTTAGTACACACAGACATCCTTCAGGTTACATGCTGGGTTAAACTAATAGGAATTTGGGTCTTCTTCCTGTAATAAATGAATGTGAAAACCTGCAAGAAAAAAGCAGAGTTGAGACAAAATTTTGGTTACTGAGAAATTAATAAAAATTAGTGCTTGACATCTGAAACAGGTACAAGACAACTCAATTGCAATGTTGTGAGAGAAAAAAAGCTGCAAAGCTTTAGGGTTTTTTTGGCTAGGTCACAGGAGGCTTTGTGCTTCAACAACCAGCTCTTGAAATCCCACCTGGGACCTGCTGTGACAGCCAGACTGGATCTGGAGGCAGGGTTTTGGCCTTCAGGCTACTTCAAGAGGATTTGTGCTGTTGTGCAGCTCCCTTTTGGAGCCCCACGGTGTGTCCTGTGGCTCCTCAGGTTGGTCAACTGTAACTTGCACCAGACCCGTTTCATGGTGAGTCCCACAGATGTTGTAATGGGGCAAAGAAGTGGGAGCACACTGTAGGCCAGAGGTGGGAAGTCCATTATCTGGGACTACCATGGAGACCTTTGCATTGAGGAACTCTGTCCCAAAACATCTGGGACATCTGGAAGTTCAGTGTGTGGTGATGGGAGATAGCAGATGCTTGAAACCGAAAGCAAAAGGTGATGCAGAAGGTAAGGAGGTGTCCAAAGGTTGCTCTCTGCAGTTGTTGAACAGCAGCAAGATGGAGCCTCTATCTAGGACACGTTACTATGGAGAGTTTGCAAGGAATAAGCGTGTAAAATGGGGTGCTCCTGATGAATGCATGACTCCTTTCTTTTAAAGGAATGCTTCCCTTTTTGCTGGTCACAACCCTAAATTGCTTGATTTATAGAGCTGTATAATAGCTGGCTTGCGTTCCTGATCACTTGAGCAGCTGCAAGGTTCTTAAAAATAAACATGCTTTATGGAAAAGGAACTTGGAGCCAGAGGGCAGAAAGGACATAGGCAGAGTGAGAAACACTGTCATTGCTTCCAGCTTTTCTATGAATACTAGTTTGCAGAGAGATGAAAAAATGTGAAGGAAAGCTGTATAAGTCAAATGAGCATGACTTCCAGCTGAAATGTGCCTAATATAATTGTTCTGATGATGGAAGGGTTACCTTTCTCTGTTCTATTACCTGAATGGCTGTCACTCAGTCCTGATTTTTCCCAGGGTGTAAATTTTCTTGGGAAACCTCAAGAAGTGAATCTCCTTTTCTAATGACAGTATGGGTAATTGTGTCCAAGAATAGCTCTAAGGCTGGCTTCCTCCGTGGAGGAGATGTGCAGGGAGTCTGGGTGCCTAATTTAGCACTGGACATGTTGGACACGGGCACCAACGCTGAAGCAGAAATGGTCATAGGTAGAGCTGATGAAGACTTTGTGTCTGCTCCTTGGAGGGGAAAAAAAAACCCAAAAGTTTTCCATGGGGAAGGTTTGATAATGGTTTGCAGGTTCAGTCCTGCTGTGTCAGGATACAGGTGTTCAGAAAAGGATTGTGTGGCATCAGGCTGAGTGAAATCAGGACTGGGACAATCCACTGCTCATACTAAACCCATTCAGAATCTTAAAGCTTTAATTAATTGATCATTTCTGTAGCGAGGTATTAATATTTTCAAATGTATATCTACCTAAATGTTTTTTATGTATGATTGTACTTTTAAACTCTGTTTAAAAAAATCCATGCTATTTATAGTAGTGAAAGTTGTTGATAACTTGGTTTTCATAAAAGCTAAACTCCCAGAGTTTATTTCTTCAAGGTCTCCTCACTGGTAGCTGTATTCTCTGGCCTTGGTTAACTTCTCCTTTGGTAAAATGAGGTAACACAAACTTGACCCGAGTAACAAATATGAATATTAAGAATGAGAATGATGATGACTTATTCTTTCATGCTCTGATTGCACAGAGCTCCGCATGCTGGAGTCCTGGACCATAGATCAAGATCCTGCATGACGCCACACTGCAAGTGAATAGTAATAATAATAAATGATAATAATAATAATAATAACGCTAGTGACTCTGAAGGCTTCCTCTTGAATATTTTTCATTATGAATGAATTTCCTCTGAAAGGTGTTGGTAACGGGTAAGAAAAATATTTGCAAATATGCCCCAGCTAAACAACAGTTTTTGCCCTTAATTGTAAGTATTGCTGATCCAAGGGGATATGGCTATCCTACAGATATTATGTCTGGAGTCATGTGTTTTTATGAAAGAAACTCTGTTAAAAATTACATTCTTTTAAACTCTGGGTTTGAACTCTAGTTAGCCTGATACGATTTGACATAACTAAATCATTGTTTCCAGGAAAGAAAAAAAAATCATGTGGCCCAGAGATAGATCTTATGACAGCATAAATAAAAGCAAATAGTGTTAAACAAATTCTTGGGTTATTTCTTCAGGGTAAACCCATGATTTCTGCAATGCTCTATTGCTGTTTTCAGACCAAAGTTATTTTATTGGTGCAGTAAAGACAAACCCTGCAAACAAGAAAAATAGAAAACAAAAGTAATGGGCTTTGTTGAATCCTCTTGTACAGCAGTGCAATTGTTGTAAATAAAAATTGAAAGTTTAAAGGAGCAAATGGGGAAGTTATTGAAAATTTTCTTTGCCCTGATGTAAAGATGTCTTGCTTTTATATATGGAGATCATCATGGTGTTCATTCAGCCCAGGCTCTGCACAAGTTAGGAATGAAGAAAGCATCTGTGCAACAAAATGCCAAATTTGGAAAATAGCACTTGAGGCAAGTTCTACCTGATTTTCAAATTTCTTCTAGTCTTCTCCTGGGCTATTCAGTGAACCTAAAGCCTTGCAGGATTATTACTAATGTAATAATTTTGCATCATTCTACTTGTGTTGCTTCTCTGTTGAACGGTAACTGAAAGATTCCAGTTAAACCAGTTTTGAGGAAGGTTTTGCCCATGAAGTATCCTGGGTAGGGCCGGTCTGTCTGCACGGTGGACGTTCAATTCTGAACCAACGTGTCAGGGCAGCTCAATGAGCTCATTTGCTGTCAACAGACTCACTGGGTGCTGCTTTAAGTTAAGTTCTAACCCTAAATATGAAACTTTTAATGCTGTTTCAGGTTACATTCCTCTGTAACATCTTTCAGGTGAAGTTTATGATTTTAGTTTCTCAAGTAGCACAATTCTCAGTGCATTAACTTTAAAGATGCTCTAAAGATAGAAAGTGGTAGATTTATTTGTGGACAAAAGTTATTTCTTTGGCTTTATCACTAGATTTAAAGGTGTGTGTATGCATGTGCACATATCAAAATACACTGCATAAGCTTTCTACGTGCAGGAAAAAAATAAATCTGTTTATGCAATATCAATAGAGGTTGTGCATGGAACAAATTCATTTATTTGTTAACATCTTTATAGGGCTTTAGATATGTAGAGCTATTAAAAAATAAACCACCAAATGATGTGAAATATCTCTTATAGGATTAAAATTTACCAATTTATGGCCTGCAGCAAAGATGTGATATCTGTTAGAGCATGCATGGCTGGGGCTACAGAGTAGTGCGATTGTTTGTTGCCTGCACTCGTCTAAGAGAAAGATGAGGAACAACATGAATTAATTTATTTCCTTGTCCTATTTTTGTTATTATCAAAGATGCAGACAGTACCTTCTTGGAGAAGCTGAGATATAGGCAAGAATTTTCCGCTACAGGTTGAATTGAAGGATTTTAAAGATGGAAACAGTGTGGGAGAATGAAAATATAGAAAACATATGGAAACAAAAAATCAAACATTTTGCTTACAAAACTCCTAACTTTTGGTTAACAAACTGAATAGTTTAGAGGTTTGCTATTTTATTAACCACAAAAAAACTGTTTTCTGAGGGAGCAGAAATCTCCTTCGCTCCCTCTGAAAAGGTTCAAGAAAAGAATTGAAAACAACTTCATTATGGGAAATTGTAATTTGTGTATACTTTGGCAGCGGGGATTTAGAGATTAAAATCTGACTTTGAATCCTCATTCAATATTTCCCGTACCCTTCTGCTTGCTGCTTTTGCTGCCACAGGAAGCTTCTGATATACTTTTAGACGAGCTGCGTTTATAGTTTTTTCTCAGTTCTCAGCTTGTTTACGCATGTGTGCTCCATACAACACACACAGCCATCTCAGAAACCTCTTTTTCCTGCTGGGTTGTGAGCCAAGCACCTTTGGAAATGGCCAATCTGACTCTCCATTTCACCGAGAGCACCTTTCCTAAAGCCTTGTAAAGCCAGAGATGAGTCAAGGGGAGGGAGAGCATCCCCGTGGTAAGAGCAGTGCCCAATTAAAAGTTTGCGTGACCTTGATAAAAGCAGTTTTAAAAAGTCAGAGTCATCTTGCTCAGCACATTCACACTTTCTTTTTCCTGACCAGACAGCCACTGAAGGTGCAAATATAATGGAATCTGTCATTTTAATGTCATAGATTTTCCCCCTCTTTCATCGGTGTTAGCATGGACCCGCAGGGAATTCGCAGTGTGAGCTCTGAGCTCTCCATCCTGTGAAGCACCTCGTTTATCAACCAGAATCATCTGCACAAAGGAAATGCAAAAAAGTAATTTTTCTAAAGCACAAAAATACATTTTAAAGGAGTAATACCCACAAACACCCAAACCTGCCCTTTTTATTGACCGTATCCTAAACCAAATTGCCAGGATTTCATTCCTGAGACCAAAGCATAACCACAACCCTTCTCTCCAGATATTAATAGTTGTGAAGAGGTATTAGAGATTGACATGATTTCAGATCTTCTCCAGGTTCTTCTTTCTGATCTTCTTCCATGTAAGTCTGTAAGAAAAATACAGGGTATATAAGTAGAACAATTCTCCATCTCAATGAGCCCAGCTCTTTGCAGGGAGAGTATAGTGGAAATAATGTATGAAATTATCAAATATAGCCTATTTTCAATAATTATCACCTTCTGGACTATCTGTATGCAGGGTAATAATCCACACTCACTGCTAAGCATCTCCTACCTGGATATATCAGAAATAACACTAACAAGCACCATCCCCTTACTCAGAATTTGTAGAGATTATTTAGTGGCATCTACAGCTCTTCTTGCCTTTAGCACTGGGCAGAGAAGATGTCCTTTGGTGAGCCAAAAGGTGTGACTTGTCAATGTTAAGCCATTTACCTTAAAACAGTGCATTTATTTCACAATGTTAATCAAAGAACTTGCATTGTACAATAAGGCAACAGCCCAGCTGAGTTCGGGAGTTTTCAGGGTCTACAGACGTGTCATCTTAAAATTGAGTGATGGGCCTTACATAAATATCAGCACAGATGATCATTTTTAATTTCATGTATAGCATGATACTACTAATATGAAATGTGTTATAAATTTATCTGTTTTAACTAGGAACTCTCAGAAACCACTAATATCTGCAACTGCCTTTTTATTTTCTGTAAATATTGACGTAACTGTTTAGAGCAAGGATGATGAGGTGAAGATCTCTAGCCCCACCTAGCTTGGAAAAAACCTTCACCTGGCCTCCAACCTTTTGCCTTGACATCCTCTTCCCTAGGACTCTCACAAATAGTTTACTGCCTTTTCCCACAGGGAAATTTGGAGGAAATGGAGAAATCTGCAGCTGAGTGCTTTCCTCTGCTATTGGCAGAGACCCTTCTGGCCCTTTCTCAGTTCTATGACTGACTGTGCAGCATTATAGGAGCAAAATGCAATTGCCCTGGGAAAAATACATGTCTATCTTGTCCTACTGCAGGGATGCAGCTGGTAATGCTCCAGGGCATAACTGCATTTTTCTCCCAAGAAGAGTCATGGGCACTATGTGTATCTGCTGGTGCTATGAGGGTGGGACAGCTGATGGACAGGGAGAGGGAAGAGGAAGTCCTGATCATTGGCACAAGAAGATATATGACCAGAGCATATGAATTCGTTAATTTTTGGTGTGGCTGTTGTCTAGTATGAGTCATGAGCCATCTTTCTATATCTTGACTTATGATTAAAATTTTTAAAAACTGACAGAACAAAGAGTTTGAATAAAACTGGAACTCTATTCTGAATTTCATGTCGCTGATATTTTGTAGAATAAGTTTGGGTCCTTTTCAATTTGTGAACATTTTTATAAAGACTATATGAAAGCACTTCTTTTCAGATTTGACTGACACCAAGACTCAACTTCCATACCTTTGTTCTGCTGAGCTTCTCACTGATGTCGATCAAGATACTCCTGAAAAATGCCTAGAGACAATTTGGCTAATTTGGCAGTCCAGGTTTACCACAGATTGTAAACGTAACAGAAATAACCAATGTCATCTTCAGTTTTGTTTCTTGCATTAATTTCATTATGTTAATTATGAGATATTTTAGTTAGCTGGTTAGTTGTTTCTTGCTCCATATTTTTCCTTGTCACCTGTATTTGTTTCCAGCGCTTCCCACATGGAGTAATTAGTACCAATTTGGTACCTAACTGAAGGTTTAAATCAAATTTAGTCAAAATGTTTCCAATGTAAAAAAAAATGTTCAGCACATGCTTTCTAATTAATCCACAACCTTTCTCCTCTCCACACTCGACACGTTATTCTTTTTTTTTTTTTTAATATCAAGGTATGATTTTTTTATTTGTTTCTGGCACTAAATATTTTTTTCAGAAAATCACTTTCAATTATTTTCCTAGATTTTCTGTGCTAGTTGAGATATTTATTAAATCCTCTTTCATTGAGGCTGTGTGTTGTGATGTAAGATGTAATCATGTATTAGAAAAGATATTTAAAGAAATTCCTCAGGGAAGTAATGGAAACATGTTTTTGTCTTAGCAAACTAATGTATGATTTCACTTTTGCATGTGTAAAATGGCTGCATCAGCATAATATTTTATGCTGTAGGTATTGCACAGCCATGTCACTTGTAATAAGATCCATTAGAAATGGTTTATTTGTTTTCATTAGAAATAGGAGGCGATGTGACTTTTCCCTGTTATTATCTGATTTTTCTTTAGGGGAAAATGTCAGCGTGACTTGATTAAATTAACATTCTTGAGGCAATATTTCTGACTGTGAACTTTTCTCAGAAAACTCGCCCATATGTACTGATCATCTTGAACTTTAGCATAAATTTGGCATGCACTAATTTTGCTGGCAAATTGTTAATTAAACAGACTTTAATTGTGTTTAGCAAAAACCACGAAAAGCCAATCAAAGGTGTAGAAGAGTACGTCTTTCTTTAGTATTCTCTGTGATGACTTGGAAACAGTAATATTGGAAACTTAGAAATATTATAGCTATATTTCAAGGCTCCAAAAATCACAAGGAGATTGAATAGGAAGGAGGAAGCCTGTAATTAAATGGATGGTATCATAGATATAGAAAATTATTACTTAAGTAATTTTAAAATTAATTTGGGATACAGGGAGAAAAAATTTCTGTGCAATGTCCATGAGCCTTTTATCAAACAGTACAATTGTGTGAGAACACGAAAGAAAAACTTCCCTATGTTTTTTTTTTCTCCAGGAAGTTTGAGATTCGCCTCTGAGATTTTACCATCTGAGGTAAGGGTCCTAATAAGCGATTAATTACAGTGTCCTAGGAAGTGATTCAGAAATGAATAATATTGCACATCTCAAACTCATGTATTGGCATACTGTGGATTTTAACCTTTCCAAGCTTAAACAGACCCATTTTACTGGTACGTTAGAGGATCCATTTGGTATTGGATCAAAATAAAATTATTATAAGAAATCCTCTCTGTTGTCTATGTGAAGACAGATGGACATGTGTCCAGTGATGCATTAGAGGCTCCAGTTTTCAGTGTCAGCAGATAACTGCCAGGTGGTGAGTTAAATGGTTTGCCCTGGTAGGGGTGGTTTAATGGCCGAGCTGTGTTTGTTTGTCAGGGTGCAAAAGTAAATCCATTTTATTTTCATGACATAGAAGGACTAGGGAACTCATCAAAGCAGAGGTAAGAACAGTGCAGTGAAGTATCTATAAATATTCATTGTTGCAAGAGTGCCTGCCTCCTAGACAATGAGTTTGTGAAGCAGGAATTGTGTGACAAGAGCAAAATACAACTGGACTTTGAATGAATTCCTTGCAAGTATTTCCAAAATCCCTCTGTAATAGTACCTTATTTATGAATTTCAATGTTTTTGGAAGAATATTTTGGATATCTCTGTGTACTTTCATGCTGAGTCGGGATTGAATCTCAGTGTGGAGATATCCATGTGTCACCCTTGGCTATGTAGATTATGGATTACCCTGGACTTCATGCCTAATTTCTGGAGCACTAGGTTTAAGGGAAATGGATCCAACTGCCTTGTTCTTCATGTGTTTTTGTGTACTGCTGCACATGTTAGAACACAGAGAGGGTAGTGGAGGTCCCTCCACGTGTTTGGTTGTTTGTTTTTGTATG
>JAOXNG010000021.1:115267632-115283557 GCA_028566535.1 Scolopax minor | reverse complement strand
GGACATTCTGTTGGCTATTCCCAAGATGGTTCACTCTGAGGACTGAAGAGATATATAAAGGAAATTGTACTTTTCCTTACAATTCAGTGGCTATTTATTACATTTTCCAAAATATCACAGCTAAGTTCTTCAGCAGATAAGAAGCATTAATTCTCCCACTGAATTCAAGATACGGAAGACCCTGGCTCTCCCAGAGGGGAGCTGAATATCTCTTTGCCCTTCCTTGCAGTGGTATGGACACACAATCCTCCTGTCACATTTTGTGTGGGACACAAGTGCTGCTTAGCTTTCTCCTTGGTTATATTGCTTCACATCCCTCCTCTGAACCACAAAGTTGAGTTAATATTCTCCATCTCTGTTTCTCAGGAGTGAAGGAAAATACTCTGCCTCCTGAATCCTAGAGTCATTTAGGTTGGAAAGTACCTTTAAGACCATAGAGTCCAGCCCAACAGTGCCACAACCACCACTAAACTGTGTCCCTCAGCACCATGTCTATTCTTCTTTTAAATACTTCCAGGGATGATGACTCCACCATTGCACTGGGCTGCCTGTTCCAATATTTGATAACTCTTTTGCTGAAGAAATTTTTTCTAATATCCAATCTAAACCTGCCTTGGTGCAACTTCAGGCCATTTCCTCTCATCCTATCACTTTATTCACACCTGTATTTGTGCTTCTCTTTCCACAGGTACATTCCATAGCAGCTTTATACCTCACTTTTGCTATAAGCACTCGGAAGAAAAACCTTGCTGGATAGAACTGGAAAACATTTCTGTTCTTGTTACTGAAAGAAATTGCCAACATGCAATTCCTGTCAGTTTGATCTGCATTTCCCACTTTTGGTGGATTTGATATAACAGAGGGAATTTACTCAGTTTCTTTCCTTTTCATGTCAAAATTGAATGGCAAAGCACTTTTATAGAGCTCAGAGACCTTGTAAATATGCACGGCAACAGCTCCCACCAGCATATTTGGGTGCAGATGTGCAGTTTATATATAATTTATGTTGATGTCCTTGAAATAGTCTAAGCAAGTCCAGCAGTGGCTGGTTACTGTGTGATTCCCTGTCATGATATGCCTGAGTCTGTTTCTACATCTCTGTACTTCAGAGATTTAGATGTTAGGAGATGTTATCCATTTGCCAGTCCTCAAGGGGTTACTCTCAGAGTTGTGAAAACTCCAACCTAGCATTCCAGTAATTATATTTTTTCCTTCTGTGCCTTCCTGAGAATGTTACCTTGAAATGATGTGTTCACAATTACAAAGAAGTTGTTTGTTAAAGCAATTTCTACTTCTTGGATAGACTTTATTTTCAAATTCCAGCTCATGTTATAAGATCCAGCCGTCTGACTGGGAGCTCACAGTACTCCAGCAGAGATCTAACATTCATGTGTCACTGGTTAGAGAGAGAGACTGTGAACATCAAGGGATTTAAAATGAATAAATAGACCACTTCTGAATGCTTGGTGAAGGGTTACCCACCATCATGGATTTGCCTGTTTTCAAATCTTTTATTCCTTTAGGAAGAAAATAATTTTAGAGGCTAACACTTCAGGTGACACATTTTTACTGGAACTTTACTCAGTTGCTATGTGGGACATGAGGCTCTCACAGTGTGAAAACTGTAAAATTAATCCACTGAGTGTAGAGGATTCTCTTACTTAAGCAGAAGTTTTCTCCTTCCCTCTGGTAGTCTGATTTATATTGTAGTGAGAACCTAACAAAAGAAGGGCTTAGAAAAAAGAAATTTTGGTCTGTTCTTATTGACTTTTGTGAGACTGAACCAGGCTCAGCTGCACACCATGGCCCTGAGTTCTAGTTACATCTTCACCTCTCCATGCTGTAGTCACCCAGTGCTCGACTTTAATCTACAGCTTTCAGTGAATATAAACTATCATGACTATCTTAAATGGCTCATTTGATTTTATTCACCAGCTAATTTTACACTATTCATTTTATCATCTCCCAATTAATGTACTTTGGAGTCAGAACTTTGTCTTGTTAAAAATATGTGTTGTAGTAAAAAAATTTAAAAGCATGTTGAACCTTCTTATGCTAAATACATACTTACTATCTTAGATATATTATAACATCAGGCAATAGATTCTCTGCTTCTATGCATCTTGAAGTAATTAAATCCCCACCATGATATTTGATTTATATAAAAGCATTTGGATTTAATGATAGTTCACAGCTTGAGGACAATAATAGCATTATCTTTGCAATACTTGCATTAGTATGGAAAAGAATTAGTCATTAAAAGGTTTTGTCTGTGGAGAAAAGGTGCAATTAATACAATGGCTGTTTCAACAATTAGGTTGCATTTTTTTGATGTTGTTATCAGGACATATCTTCTATAGGAGCAGATATAAATTTGTTTCTGACTAAGTTAATGATCAAAAGGTCATTAAAATCCACCTTGTTCTTATTCAGAACACTTTTAGACTGCAAAAGCTGGTGGTCCTGCTCCCCTTAGGAATAAGCAGAGGAGTAACTCTTATTAGAAATGCATTGATAGCATTGTGACTAGTCAAAGAATGAGATTTTATTTCCAGGTATTGATTCTTTTTACTACCTTTAGCATCTTGTGTAATATTACTTTGGGGTGATAGAAAAAGGCCACTCAGGATTATTTGAGGACATTATTTTAATTGCTATCTTAAAATAAAAAAAAAAAAAGAAACAAGAAAACAAGAAAGAAGTTGAGCATTAGAGGCATTAATACTTAAAAGGCAAACTGCCCATTTTTACTAATGCTATATGGTCTCCATTCTGCAAGCTTTATTCTTTCAAAGGGCATGTACATACTGTTTCTGGAATTCTAGTCGTACAATTCCTCTGCTGTAGTTATTTATAGGTAGATGTTATGGGTAGCCATAGGGGTTTTTTGTTTAGTTGGTTGGGTATTTTTGTTTGTTTGATTTTTTTAATTGGTTGGACTAGATGATCTTAGAAGTTCCCTTCCAACCTAGGTGATTCTGTGATTAAGTTGTATCTCATAAACCACATAGACTGGGAAATTAAAATGTCATTGTTTTCTCAGGAACTGTCAGACTTTTATGACCTTAGTTCTTTATACTCACATCTAACCGTTACAGAGCAAAAAATCATCCTTAGCCCAAAGGTAAATGTGATGGTTTTGACTGATTTAAAAAATCAGCAATAAGCCAGGTCTGCACCTATCCTCAAAGATCGTGCTTAATTAGGAGATTAAATTAGGATGTGTTGAGTGCATCCTTTAGCAGGCACTAGCTCCTTTAACAGGATCACAGCTGGCTCTTTACCCTGATGCCAGCCAGTGTTTCAGGGCTATGAAGCTCCAAAATGGTGTGGCCATATCTAAGCTACCTTCCGGAAATGGTTCCTGGCGCACAGTTGGGATTTGTTGGTAGAGTACTGGTTTATCTTGGCCAAAAATGTGCAGGGACTGAGAATCAGCTCAGTAAGTGTAGCTGACTGAGATTTAGTTACAGGGAATGTGGCTGATGAAAACAGTTACTCTGAAGTCTGAAATAAGTGGAAATGGAGATGATATGCCCTTAGGAGATAGCAGCAGGAACTGCTATTATGTTATTTCCTGAGCTCAGTTTATCTTGACATAAAGGACTGTTCCCATCATGGGCTCAACACAGACCCTTATTCCACTGCTGTCAAAAAGCTGAATGGTCTCCTAAATCGTATCAGAGAAGTATTTCAAAAATGAATCCCCCGGGCACATGATATATATAAAACCTCATCTAGAGTGTAGTGACTCAAATTGAATAAAAATGGATAAACTAATTCAAATCCTGAGTGTGACTAACTGTGATGTCAGAAATGGGGAATCTCTCTTCATGAAGAAACTGAAGGTACTTCATTTATTTGGATGGAAAAATGAAGGCTGAAATGATATTTGTTACTGTAATACACTGAGGAAATAAATGTTGGAACCAGGAAAGAATTATCATCAGAGCTGCAGGAAAGTGTCAACATAATAACAAGTAGGTGTATGTTCAGTCTGGACATGAGAGAAAGGTCTCTAATCATTATTGAATGAAGATCTGGAGTAGGCCTGCAGTAAAACCAAAAGGAACAAACAGCCAACCTGTAAAAAGGAGAGAAGAGAGGAGATGTATGATCAGTTTACACAGGGTTTGCCTCCAGTGATGAGTGATGAGATTCCAAAGCTCCAAACATTCTTCCTAATGCTGTGTTCCCACTTTGGATATAAATATAGCTCTTTAAATCACATATTAACTGCGTTGAATATAATGTTTTAATATGGTCTTTGTACATGCATTTATATATCTTATATAAATGTTTACATGTACATCCTATCTATTTATATATGTACTTAGAAAGAGGATATATTGTTCCAGCTGGGACTGGCAAGCACAGAATGGGGCACATTGCCCCAGTCCTCCTCACCACACCATTCCTGATACAAGCCAGGATGCTATTGAATGACTTATTGAATGCCTTAGCAGGGGAAAATGACAAATGTTCTTGAGCTGATTTAGAACAGTAGCATTGTTTTGGTGGCAAACAAAATTTGGTGGAATGGCAGGAAATAATCTGAAAAGCCTTTGTTTGTGTTTTCTGCTCAGTGGTTTTGCTGTGGTTGACACATGGCTGCAGAAATACCATTGCCAGCAGTACCTCTGTCTTGTGCTTTTGGCTGGTGATGGCATCTCTCAGATAGTCATCTAGCAAAACTGACAAGGTCATCTTCAACTTTTTGTCTCCTTGAGTGGCATGCCTTGACATGGGACATGTTGCCAGGAGTTTGGGAGCACTACACATGTCTATAGGGCTGACTTCCATCTTATACAGATGTTGGCGCCTCTTTTGTAGCTGCAGAACCAGTTGGCAGTCCTGGCACCATGTTGGAGATGTCATCGAAGCAGCATCACCTCAGCGAGCCACTACCACCATTGTGTGACATATTTTGCAGGGTGTAAAAAGGTAAGAGAAAAAGTGGGTTTATTTTTGAGGTGTTTCCAGCCTCCTGTCTGTGCTGGCCACATACATGGAGAGACCTCTAACATCTATCCCTGTGTATAAACATACAGTGCTTTGGATTTACATTTAACATCCCCCAAGAAAGTCACAAAATTTGTCAGAGAATAAGAAAACAGGAGAAGTTGGTGCTGTAGCCCCATTAAATGATGGTTTGTGCTCTTCTTCCAAAAGTGCCTGACATGGATGCAGAGGCAGCTGCCTGTAGGCCTCCGAAATTGAAGAGAGTGAAAAATTAGTCATGTCAAACTCAATTTTTGTTGCTTTTTGCACCCAACTGTTTGCAAGTGTTACTGGTTTGTCCTTTGCCCATTTCTCTTCTCCTGTGGTCCTCACTTTAGTCACTGTTAAGTCCAATTTTCTGTGTAAGTGCCTGATCCTCAAGGTGTTTCAAAGGTGTCTTCTCCCTGCTGGGAATGTTTCCCTCTTTCCTGTTGATTTGTTTATATCTTGTCTCAAGTGATGCAAAATGAGTGAGTACTGACATATTGATAAAAAAAATAAACAGTGTTTAAGATTTTGGATATCTTTTTAAAAATATGAAGTGTGATTTGTTCATCCATTTAGATATTTGTGAAAAAAACATGTAAGATTTGATGTTAAACCTGCATCTGTCACAAACACATTCAGGTAGACAAAATGAAGCATTTCTTTTGTACCACTTTTCCACCAAAAAAAATTTAAATAATTAAATTGCTCAAGCAACAGTCTTCTGCTATGATTATCTTTTTTTAATTTTTTTTAAGTACACCTTTCATTTTTAATTACCAGAAATAAATCAATGGCAAAAGCTCACCAAGCTTTTTTTTCACATCTCCAGGCACCAATTCTGCTGTTTTACCACCTTCTGGGTTAGTTGGGAAACTTAATATTTTTCTTTGCTGCCACCTCCTGTTGCATTGAAGGTAACGCTATTTAAGGGTGGGGTTTTGGTAGCATAAAAGTGTTAATTTGATGGTAGTTTCCTTACCACCCTGCAGACTTTCCTGCTACCACACTTGCTCTTACATGGGTGGTACGATCCACGTTGGCAAGGCAGGATGAACATAATCCAGACCAGGGACAACAGTCTCCAAAACACCTCATGGCTACTTGCTGAGGATTTTTTAACTCTGGAAGTAAATAGAGCATAGCAAATAGACTTCAGCTTGACACTTGTGGGACTGGGATGATGAGGACCCTGTGGTCCAAGGACTAAAATGTGTGACATGCACAAGGAAGCAACAGTGCCTGGGAAGGGAGTGGGAAGAGAGGGGAAAAAAGTCAAATGATAAACAAGGCTGAGAGGAGGAATTGCATGGGGAACTGGAAGGGGAGGATGTCCCTACCCTGAAAGTTAAAGGGGGATGTTGGGGTTTGTCGAACTGTAGACTTCAGGGCAGGGAGGTGTGTGCACATGTGTGTACACACTCACACAAGCAAATGAGACCAGTGGAAGAATCCTTTTGTGCTTAATATGATTGTGAGCTGATTGGGGTTGGATCAGCTGAGCTATTCTAAAATGGATCAACAAAAAGCCTGCTGAGACAATACATCCATAATGAATGGGAGCAAAATATAAAAACTGGTTTTGTCCTTTAGTCTTAGTTTGAGCTCTCCATGGAAGACACTCTGTTTCTTTTCTGCAAATGCCAACCTGATCCATAACTCTGCATAAGCCAAAGAATCCTTATTTCTATTAGCTATTAAACTATATTACCACCCTTAGAAAGACTCTGACCATCTCAACCATATTATCAGTTCTTCTAATACTATTCTAAAAATCAGTTCCTTAGCTTAGGGTTAATTGTTTTAACTAAATAGTGTAACCTCAGTATTGCCTGAGCTGTTTCAATAATGCAATAAATATGGAGTGTTTTAAACATTATTAAGTTTTACCATCTCCTTTAAATGGAGAGAAATTGAGAAGCTGAAGCTTGTCTGGAAAATTAAAAAAAAAAAAAAGTGTTCTTTGTCCTTTTTTCATTTGCAATGAAGATAGTCTATGTAAGGAAAGATAAAATGAAGATAATCTATGTAAGGAAATGATGGATCCAATGTGACTTGTGATTTTCCCCTTCCTCAGCCTACCACTAATGTGTTTAATAATTAGATGGAGGCAGAATTAGGTGTTTGGACTCCATTTTTATATCTGGGGAAATGAAATATAGCAAGAAGTTGCTACAGTTTCTAGCAATGAAAAGGATAAAGTCAATGCTGAATTTGCTGGAGGGTCTTTGGTTTCAAATTCAGAAGAAATCCTTCCATCAAAAGAAACATTTAAAAAGGCTATTTTATTACAGTTTTTTTTTTGCAGAGTAGAGAGTCCAAATGAAGTGTGAACTATTAAAGCAGTCAAGATTCAAACAGACAGCTCCTTATTTCAAACCCAGCAAGAATTGCCTTTGGGTCCAACATTATTAATGTACAACCTCACAAGGTTAATCTCTGTCAACAGATGTATCTGATTTCTTTCTTAAACTGGCCGTATAAAGTAGAGAAAAGTACAATACAGGTAGGCACAGCTCAGTCAAATGCTGTTTCATAGTCCCTTAAACCTTGTTATTCAATGCATTTATGCATTTCAGTTTCTGTTACCTTGTTTTCATATGTAAAAATATTTTTTTTTGTTGTTGGGTTTTTTTTTTTTTTGCTTAGCTTATGGGCTGATTTCATAAATGGATATAATTACTTTATATTAACTCAAAACAAGAGCAGTGGGAAATCTGAGACGTGGTCTAGTCCATACCTCTTCCCTATCTCTTCTGTAACAATTGATATTAACCATTGTAACTAGATGTCAGTCCAAGCTTGTTGTTTTTTTTTCCTAGTGTCTGCTGTGAACATCTTTTGTTAAAATGTGTTAAAATGTTAGCCCTGTTCCCTTTTTGGCCTTTCTAACATAGGTAGAAAGCAAATTTATTCACTCTTCTAAACATTTTTACGCTGTTCAGAGGTCTCTCTTGAATAGTTTCCATTTCAGATTTTTTTAAAAAAAATATTTTATTGTGTGTGGTTTTTTTTTCCTGCAGTTCTGCTTATTCTGTTTTCTTTTTTCTAGACCCTCAAGTGGATGAATTTCTCACCTTAAATATGGGGTCTACTAATACTTACCAGTCTACCAATTCAAATAGGTGATATCATCCCCAATAGGGTCTACCAGCCTACTAACCAATACAGGTGACACAGACAGCTTGTCAATTTGCTGAGCTTTTCACAGCTTCATGATAAAACTGATTATTTGTATTTATTTGAGTAGTGGAATCAATGAAGCTTGGTTTTCCTATTACTCTTCAACCATTAATGCTCATCTTCTCTTTTCCCTCTGAAACAACCATGCTACATTCTTTCCATGTCTCTTAACCTTAAGAGATATTGAAAAAGAAATATTATATACAGAAAGATTGGTTGTCTGATGAGGCACTAAACAAAGGTTTATGTCTTCGTTAGCCACTGTCAAGGGCACAGGTTGTGTGGTTGGGTATGGTTCTGCCTGCTTTCTTTCCTGACAGTTATGGTTCTGCATCTCTTTTATCTATGTTTTTACTAATTTTTCAAAGCATTAAAAGAGATATAATTAGAAAATTCTATTCATTTCTGTTTTGGAGGGAAATAATAAGTTCAAAGTTATTAGAGAAAACTTGGGCAGTGTAATTATGTAGTCCTCATTTCCTTAAGAAACTAAGAAGCAAATCAACTGCTTATTTTTCATCCAGTTTTCTGAATTAATGTACATTTTCAAGGATAATAAAATTTAAAATTATTATTTCAGAAGTATTTAACATCAGAAAATTTTATTTCAAATTTTTAAGAAAACTACACTTTTCCATTTTTCTTTATATAGCCTACTTCCTTTTTTGAATGATTTTATGATGAAGGTGGTGTTTTCTGTTTGTTTCTCATCCTTAAAGATAAAAGATATATAGAAATTTAATTTTTTATAATTTTAGCTAATGTTAGGTGAAATGAATCTTGGCCTGCATGTATAATTAATATAATAGTTCGTGGAATTAATTCTAGAAATCTGTTCACCAGAATATGATGGGATGTTGCACTTTATTTGGCTGTCCCTTTGCTTTGTACCTTTCATGTTCCTCCTCTTTGGAGACTGGGAACCACAGGCCAAAAAAGAAGATCCCAAGATGTCTTCCTTGCTAGCGATAGGACTTTTTTGAAGTGAGACATACCCAGATGGCCTGAGTGATCTGTCAGCAGGTGGCCTAATTTAAGGTTATCTTTGGCAAGTTCTGCAGACCCAGAGGAGAGAATTAGTGGCTTGATTGATCACACAGACTTTTTTTATGCCTTAGTAAGAGAAAAAATACTTCTACTTGCATGCATGTTAAAGGAGATGTTGCTTACTTTGCAGTGGAAGTTGCTACAAGTTGTTTTGGAGGGTGTATAGGGCAAGTTATAATTAGTTTAATAATTTTAGACCTAGTTCTCTAGTCCTAGAAAACCTGGCTTTTTAGGAACCAATTCACTTCACTACTTTCAGCTATGATTTTTATACCAAGGTGAAATTTCTTTTGACATAGAAATATATTTTTTTCTTGCTCAGAAGAATGAGTGTTTTTTTTTTTCTTTTCTTGAGGTGGAAGAAGAAAAGTGAACTATTTTATGTTCCTACCTGACTCGGCTTATTTGTCCAAAAGGAATGGTATTGCAGGCAGCTACTACAATGCATAGAGAGAGAGAGAGACCTGTGTTTTGATGAACAAAACACACTGGAATTTTCATGCTTCCAGTTGCCTTGTAACTGCTCAAGAACTTAAAGGTGATTAATTCATAACATGCCAACAGGGGAGGCCTGGGCATGTGCACAATGGCTCCAACTCAGAAAATCCTGTCCTAACATTAATATTTAAAATATCACCTAAGTGGTGCTAATAGATTTAGGATAGTCAATGACTCCTTTAGCATGTTTTGGCAGCTAGAAGATGAGGCCCCAAGAGAGGAAGGCACCCACTGCCACTGAGCTCTTCTCAGCCTAAAGCTTCGCACTGGCATTGTACTAATTCTCTCTGTCACATGTCATGATGTATGTCTTGGAGTTTTACACAGACTTTTCCTCTAATGAGTGCCGACATCTATTTCTTAATGAAAGAATGTGAGTGCAATAGGAGTAATTTGGGTGGACACATTCTGATGGATAAGGCTCTTCCACTCAAATTTCCTTCTTTCAAGCCATCGTGTGTAGCCAAGCTGAAACTGCATAAGCAGAACAGAGAGTTACTTAAGTTTTGTCTCAGCTGATCAGTGTGACATTAAGCATCAAGCTGTGGGTTTTTTTTTTTTTCATAACCATATGAATGAACATGCTGAACATTTAAGACAATCTGCTCTTGGCACGTGACCATGTTTACTTTGGACCAATGTTCCACTTAGTACACTGAGAACACTGCATAGTGGTGCAAATGATGCAGGTAATAGGGGGCTTCATTGGGCTTAATGTTTTTTTTGAAAAGACATGTTACAGGGCTGTGGTGTACCCATAAACAGCCATTCTGATCACTGTCTTACTATTATTTTTTTTTGGTGTTAAATAATTTCTTATAAGGCTGCTTTAGAAATAGAAAAAAACAACTATGAATGAACAGGTAGGCTGAAGGGATTTTTTTCCCCCTGTACATTTTTTTTTCTAAAAAACCCCCAAAACAATTAAATATTCATTTTTGTGTTCTTGCAAACATGTTGACTGTTTGCTTTCATTTCTTCACTTATGACAGTCTTGACATGAAAGGTATGTAATACCTGAATTTTTCCAGGCTTGGGAAGACCAGCAGCTTCTGGACTCTCTTGAGTCACTGGAACAACCTGATTCCTCATTTTCCAAACTAGGGCTTTTTTTCCCCCAAGATTCCTGAAAAAAATGTTCCACAACTTTTAAGTCTCATGTCGTCACTAAGCTCCACGTGCCTGAACCAACTCATCAAACAGTTCACAGCATCATCTTTCCCTTTTGCTCATTTCCACCCATTTTTCTTTGCTCTTTCTAAGTCCTGACCCTCTTGTGTTATACCACCTTCTTTGTCCCTCGAGAAGTGTTGCTGCTTACCTTTGTTCTCCATGCTGATGTGAAAAAGGTGGAGGTGAGAAGGGAGACTGTGTAGCATCTGATTTTGGGACTTACCACCTACAGACCAGCCACTTACCTTGGTCTCCTTCTCTCGAGACTTGTAGGGTAGCAGCACAGAAACAGTGGTTTTGGATGGGCTGGAGCTTCTGCATCTTCACATCCCAAGAGATTTCCTGATGCCTAGAACTTTTTAGGCACACACTGACAGTTTGGAAGACTGAAAATCTTACCTGGAGTGAATTTTCTATTTGGAAAACCATGTGGTTTTCATCCTTCTCTGTCCTGATTCTTCACCCTGTAAATAAAACATGGCACTAACAACAGGCATTTTCAAATCAGGTGAGCATAAAGCACTGTGTTCCTGTTAATTCTGTAGTGAAGTCTCCTGAGGTCACTTGCCAGCCAAGGTTCTTGATGGTGCAGCCTGGATTTTGGGTCAGTTAGAATGTTCCCCTCTGGCATTTCATGGTTGCTCCCTTTATACGCTGTGCTTATGGGCTGAAGGATCTGCCTGTGTGCCAAGGAAGGCTGCAGTCTTGGTGAACTAACTGGGGCCAGTCTGCAGCCAAAACGGGGCTACTCCCAACCTCTTCATTAGGAAAGGAGAAATCATGCTCCTTTTCTGTTTTATGTTCCCATCAGAGAGTGATATCCAGCCTTACTGCAACACTCTGCCCTGGCTCAGGCAGCTCATTTACTTCCTCCTATCTTCTTTTACCACTGTAGGATACAATCCTTACAATCTTTTTTTCTTTTTTATTTGTCAGATACAATCCTTTCACCTCCCAGCAAGCATAGAAACACACCAATGAAATTAGTGATGATTTTTTTTAAATGAAGTAAAAAAAAAAAAAAGAAAAAAAAGTGTCATAGTCTGTGTTGATCTTTGGTATTAAAATGGCATGTGAATTTGTTATTTATTAAAATCTTTCAGTGACTTCTGACTTCTGCATCCTCTTAATTCCTACCCCCAGGCAGAAAGGTGACAGCGTTAGTCTCTTGTCACAGATCAGCTAAAAAGTTCCCTGCAATATTCTTTCCATATCCAGGACTGGATTAATTTTTCTGTGTTATCACTTCTTGAGCAGGCAAAAAGATGAAAGCAAAGCGATTCTGTGGGGCAGAGCTGGACAGACTCAGAAATCTGCCCCAGTGAGGAAAAATCTGGGACTGAGTCTTGTATTTCAGATTTGTAAAATTCCTTTGCTGACTTTAAATTTTATTTTACTTTTGTGGGGCTTGAAACTCAGGTCTTCAGTTCATGTAAAAATTCAAGGTAGTGATGGTGATTTACACACATCTCTTCTTACCATCCAGCCCACTTTTGTAAGTGACTAGTGGTGCTGGTGAACGTGAGAGAAATACAATGCTAAAAGATGCTGTTTATTAACTGTGTGATTTTTATTTTTTTTTTTTCCTTTCTTACCAGAAAGTAAGAATCACTTGATGAGAAAGAACACGTAAACCTCCAAGTTTAAAAGCATTCTCCGTTTCGTGGCGTGGGTGATAAACAGGATTACGGCTGTGCTGGCAGGAGGGATCCAGCAGCATGTGACATGTGGTCGGACAGAATTTGGCAGGTCTGGCTTTTTATGCCCCTTCCTTTGCCAGTGGTGCCCTCCTGGGGGTCTCCCTCTGAGGGGTCACTGCTGCTTTGGGAAGCTGGTCAGCACGGAGGCAGGGGCAGGATGCTCCAGACAGTGATTTTCCTGGGATAAAGTGGATGATTGACAGCAGCACCGCTGGGAAGAGGGAGAGAGGGAGGAAGAGCGCAGCATCCAGAGGCTGGGAGCCTGGGTTGGGAAGGGGGGGGGTGAAGCAGGGAGGTTGCCTTTTACTGAAGAACAGCATGATTTTCTCCTCTCCCTCTTGAATTCTAAAACTTGAGACGCCAAGAACGCTGTGGATTTATGCTTTTACAGATTGCTCCAATCCAGACATTGAAATAAAAACAGCTGTGGAGCTCTAGGGGGGATGCTCTACACGGAGTTCATGAATAAGGTAAGTTAATTTCTCCTCCTGTTTTTGGGTGAAGTATGGCTCTGTACATACAAAAAAATGCAGGTGCAAAATTGCATGCATACGTGCCCATCTAAGTGCTTACACTGTGTATTTCCACTTTTATTCTTAACTTAGGTCCATCTTCATACTAGTTTCACTGATAGTTTCACAGAGAATCCTCTTGATTGTCATTCTGCTTTTCTTGTCCTCCACTCCTGTGGAATAAAATATTTCGTCACGGGAATAAAGATTTTATGGTGTAGCCTTCCGAAAGGTATCTGAGAAAATCAGAAAAATTTTCTGAAAGTTTTGATATTTAGAACACACTGCAGTGTGTTCTTCATGTCCTTCTCTCCTCCACTCCTTCTGACGGAATCAGGGTCTCTAGGCATGTGTGATATAACCAGGGATAAGTTCATGATGTAACATGCCCTGGTCAGCGTAATGGCATTTTGATAAATATTGTCCTTTTTGGGCAGTAGTTTTCTTTTAGTCTTTTTGGAGACCTATAGGTATCTGACATTATCTTTATTACAGAATGAATTTGAAAGAGAACTGATGATTTGTGTGTTTGGGCAACACCTGGAGCATAAAGTATTGATTGATTGGTTTGATACTGATTATCTGATTGATATTGTTTTGATACTGATTACTGGTAGATTTCTAAGAAAGAGATTAAAATGAATGTCCCAACTCTCATCCAAGTATTTGCAGAAACTCTGTTTGGGTCCCTTCCCCACAGCTTTGTTTATTGATAGAGAGAAGGGAATTGCCTGGAGGTGTAAATTGTAAGCACGGTGTCCTGGTGGTACTTCACACTTAAATAAAAACTATTTAGCAGAACTCTAAACTGTATTTAATTGCAAATTAGCACTGAAGTGCTCACCTGAGAGCCGGGCATCAGCAAATCCTAGTGTTTTGCATGTGGTTGGAGAGTGTTTCTTTGCGGAGCAGGATGGGATGGATGCAGGGACCCTCTCTGTGTGCCCTGCTGCACCAGAATTTGCAGAGATGAACAGGCAGCAAAAAGACAGTTTGAATATCAGTCTCAGTCTGTAATAGGAGAGAGATCCAGCAGAGAGAGCAAGGGAAAGGGAGTCGGCATTTCCAAGTTACATTCCCAGCCTCTGACTCGCTATATGACTGCATGTAAATCACTGAGCCACTCTAATTAAGTTTATGAGCTGGAAAATAGTTGTGCATGTATTTACTCCAGGATTTACTGTTTTACATGAGGAAGGAACAGATGAGATTTCATAAGCTGGTCCACCAGGAAGCCACTTGTTTCTCTTTGGGAGAGGATCGGACTTTTGAATGTCTCCAGGACACTTGTTTAATGGACAGATGGATGGTGATGGGGAAGCAGAGGGAAAAGATTGCCTCTGCAATAGGAAGCCTCCACCTAAAAGTGTTCCAGGAGCCAAAACCAAAAGTGCAGGAGCTGTATCTTGTGAGTTGGCATTGCCCTTCTGTTTTTCTTTACCCAGTCTTGTTTTCATAGCTTTTCCTTGTTGCTTGTTCTCCTGTGATGCTGCTATTGGGACACTGTTTTCTTGGTTAAATTGTACTTGCTGGGTTACTTACCCCCGTTTGTGTTATCTCTGATCCATGCCTTAACTATGACTACTTTTCCTTTTCTTCTAGACAGTCTGGTTATGTAGCTCCTGTATTTGAGTGGCAGATAATTTTTTTCACAAGTCAACCTCAAGAAAGCAGGAGTGTGAAATCTGTTTTATCGCTGCTGTGCTCTAGGTACCATAGAAATGCTCATATTCAGTAAAACCTTTGCAGCCTCTTCACATCCTGTGAAGTCTACTCACTTTTCTTTTGCTATGTTTTGGGTCAAGTCTATAAACCACACTAATTCCCTCTGCAAGATTAGGAGGGGGGTAGAGCCAGACATTTGGCACAACCAAGTCAGAGTTACTCCACTCAAACATGGATATGAGGAATTTCTGGTGTGCCAGAGGGCTCCTTGTGGATGCAGTGGGAACACAGATTTGTTCCCCCTAATATGTTGTCTCTTGAAATTGAGGAACTTTGCAATGAGGGCAGTTAGGTAGGTTTTATGAACTCAAGCCTAAGTAGAAAGAAATCTGTACTGTTGTTTATCAAACATTCATATGGCTCTTCATTTTATTTTATTTTTTCCCCAATCAAGTTTCTATCAACGATTCTTATTCACCCTCTCTTCTCCAGATTAAATAAAATCTGAATTCAGGTTCTTCCAAATTCCTTAATGCTTTCTTCTCTTCTTCCTTCATCTGCTTCTCTTGCAATTCACTTATATTTTATGGTATAATATCATGGTGACTTTCAATTTTTTTGGAGACCCTAAAAAGCAAAGTTGATGCTCATTTTTTTTGCTGAAGCAGTGACACTTCTTGCTGTACAAGGGCACTTCTCCATATGTGTGTTGCCTCTTCAGGGCACTTGAATTCTTCTTCCTTGTGTACAACCCCACTCATAATCTATTTTGCATCAACAAGTCTTTTATGAAGGCTGGATTCAGCAGATTATTGAATGTAAACTAAATACACTCCTAAAATAGTGAAATTAATCCTTATTATTTTTCCCAAAAGGATCTGCCTGTATCAGATATTAAGGATTTGAGGGAGAAATTGAGTCTCTCTCATCTAACAATGTGAGTTGTATAAGTGAGTGGTCTTAAGTTTCTGTCTTTGAAAATTTTAATTAGTCTCAGGAAAAAATTACCTAGAGAGGCTGTGAAATTTCCATTGCTAGGACCAAGCTGGACAATCACCTGTAACAACCTAACCAGAATTTATCCTGCCTTGAAATCAGGTAAGGAATGTTTGCTTGATGTCCTCTCCGTCCTGTTTTTGGAGATAATAAGATTAATTTATT
>JAOXNG010000021.1:115182550-115207203 GCA_028566535.1 Scolopax minor | reverse complement strand
GGCTTGGAGCTGGACTACCCATCCCACAGTATCAACACAAGTCCCCTGGGATCCACCGATTCTGTGATTCCTTAATTAGAGAGGACTTACTGTTACACAACCTTGGCACCCCATGAAATGTGCCATTTGGCTTCAGAGCTGGATCAGTAAGTGGTGGAGAAATAGAACTTTGTACAATAACTCTTACAAGGTACAGAAAATTATCAGCAAATGGGCTGAGCTGGTGCTAGGGAGGCAGATTAATGCATATGATTTGGAAATTTCACCAGCTCTGCTGATGTTTAAAAGCTTTGATAGGAGCATAAACTCCACTGCTGCCTTGAGGACTTGACCACAGCTCAACCACGGAGTCCCACCTTTGGCCACTGTATTTAGCCTTTGATCTTTGTTCAAACTTTACACAGAGAAAATTTTTTAGGTTATGCTGCTGAGTGCATGTGATGTAAGACATACCTATAACAAATAAAAAACCTATCTCCCAGTGCCTATTTACATGAAGAAATGGCCTTGACTGTGTGCAAATACATACTCAAGGCTTTTTCACATTCCTGTCAGGGAAAGAGACATTGCTGCACCACCAGCAGATAAATAATCGTATCCTAGGCAGACAAAAATGTTTTCAACAGCTACCAAAACAAAGTTCTGTTTCGCCTTTGTCCAGGAGAACCTTGTTTCACAATTAGGCAGGGTGAAAGGGGTCATGCAAAGATAACACTCTGGGCAATGCACGAAAGCAGAGAAATGTGCACGTTGAGAAACACATGAATATCTTTCAAAGAGGCATAATCTCTCACAGGACAAAATAATTCAGTTATTCAACACAACTCCACACAACTCCTTCACAAAGAAGCTGCTCACAGATTAAGAGTCTGAATGGAGGAAAAATATCCCCATATTCCATTGCTATCTACCCTGCTACTCTGTTGCTATCTACTGTATCTTCCTTCACCTCCTCAATACACTCTTCACTGCGTTATCTGGCATTTCACACTTTATCTCTGCTCTGGGTACATCAAGGCATTATGTTTCTAGGACTGTCAGTCCATCATTTTTCACAGCTACTAAGATCACATAAAAAGAAAGAAATTCCTGATGTGTTCTTATCCAAAGGCTCAGATCTGGCTCTTCACACAGTCGACAAATTTTTGAATTCTTTTATTCCTGTTGATCTTAGAGAAATTAATGGTATCTGGACATAATAATGCAAGAGCAGTACATCACATTCTAACTTTTCTCTCTGAAATTCATCACAACCCTGTGGATGTATTCATTGTGTTGCCAAGTTTCTTAGATCCCTGTGGTCTGCACAGTCCTCTCATTTTTCAAAGCTTTTAGTTTATGATGCTGATTATACCAGAGATGCCTGGGAAAATATATTCTTGATAGTGGCTGTTGCTGTAGAAGTAGCTTTTCTCTTCCATGAGCGTTATCTAATTAAAAAATAGGGTCTTTTTGTTTTACTTTGCTCTGCTTAAACTTTATTAAGTTTCAGGACACAGTGAAAAATTTACTCTGTTTCTTGGCTTATTCAGCAAAAAGGTGTTCAGTGACCTCACATTCTTTGTTCCACTCTCATTTATGTGGTTTTCAGCTTCTCATATAAAAGATTCAGATCCAGTTGCTCCCAAACTACAAAAGAGAAGTCAGAGGCGAAAATCATATGACATTGAGTTTTGCACCTAATCTGAAACTGTGTGATGACTGAAATCAAATCCCTGGGTCCAAATTGTCTCCACTTGGGAATGACCTAAATGACAGTGTGGATTTGTTTGTTTCTCAGATAAGCAATTCTGTAATTTTAAGGTGTAATCCAAAGATTATGACTGCATGCTGAGTGCTCTTAAGTCATCAGTGAGATCTCTGATACGATTCCTGGTGACCTGAGACATGTAAGGACAGTGCAGGGCACCTGCAGAACAGAAGGGAGGAAGTCAATGTGCTTTCTCAATATTAAAAAGCTCTTTTTTGTATGGGTTTGCTGCTTTAGCTCACACAAGATGGAGGTTTGTAAAGAGAATTTAATTCCTTCTCTATGTATGCTCCTTGCCCCCACCCCACTTGCATGCAGTTTCCAGAGACTTGTCCTGTCCATTTTCCAAAGAATTTTCATTTTGAGGACTTAAACTGATGTGTAATTAGGATTAAATTTTTGCTTGGATTTACCTTCCAGAGTACAGACTTACTGTTTTTGAGTAGCTGAACATGCAAGTGGGTCAGCTTTGGTAGAGCTCCAAGTAATGTGGTTGATTCCAACAAGTCTCTGGATCTAGGATTGAGATTTTCTTTCCTGGTAAGTGATGGTAGAGGGCTGAGACATCAAAGGAATTGTAGCAAGATTTTAAAAATAAAGCCTCTTTAAGTTGACTCTACCTGCATCTATAGTGAAAACTATACTTTACGTTATTAATAATGAATGAATTTTTAAAAGATTAATGCATTTGCAACTGGCTGCACTTCCCAGTTCCTGCTGCAATGCACTCTTCAAAAGCAGTGAAACTTAGTTTGTCTATTTCAGTTTTATTTCTAGGTGATTTCACATTTTTTGGGTTCTCCCATTAACACTAGGGTGGCCAGGATATTCAAGTACATCTAAGGATTTCTTAGTCCTTGATGAGGTATCTCTTATAGGGTACAAAAGCAGTGAAAGTATAAGCTCTGAAAAACTGCCCTCTTGAAGCTCTCAGTCTGGGGAGCTCCACTAATGAGGCAATCTCAAAGGTGCTGTACAACCAGGCTTTTCAAAGACTTTAGAATGATAAAAGTACACTTCTGCTATATTTTTAAAAACTCCTAAGCAGTGAGCCTCAATGGGAGCCAAGTGCAATCTTTATGTATCTCTTAAAAAATCTGCCTTGTTTCCTGATTTTTGTAGATGTTGGCCACCTTGGGTCATTAGTGCTTCATGGAGGTTTCTTATACTTCTGGCAGTGTTTCAAGGGAGTTTCTGTTATATTGGACCTTCTATTTCGGTTCAGCCACATCTATTTTTATCAAATCAACACATGAATCACATTTCCATGAACCAGCTGTCAAGGGACTGCTTGTTAGACTTTATGAGCAGGAGATTCCATACACTTCTGAGGTAGTAAGAGAGCTATTCCTCTGGGGATTCCTCAGAAGAATTAAAAATAGAAACTCAGCTCATTGAGAACACAAGTGCAAATTTATGCTAAGGAGATGAGCTATTTATAACAGGATGGCCAAAATAACAGTTTAGAGACCATTGCTCTAATATGTCCCAATGAGGTCTTAAAGAAAAAAAGCTTTCTATGTTTGAATGCCAGGGGGTGAACTAAATGCTTGAAAAATGAGAGAACAATAATACAGAGAAGTACACAAAAAACATATACTACCAAGTTGCCATTTGTTACCAATTATATTCCCTTTAAACAGAGGCTTTTCCATTATAAGGATGTCAGAAAAAATTATAATGCAGTCACCCTTATTTGTATTCCATCCGTGTACAAACAGATTTGGGGAAGAGTTTTAACGTTACATTGTGCATTGTAGACAGAAAAGGATACCTTTTCATTTAAAAAGTCACCTCTCATCTCTGGCTGAATATGGATAGGAAATATGTGCCAGTATAATTGCATTTTTATGATCACAGTTATAATCCTAATTTACACCAATAGCCAAATCATTGCTGATAGCAGGGAAAGGATTTCAATGAAAGACTAATTATTTTGCCTGGTGGATGTAGCACAGTACCTCCCAGATGCAGCTCTGATCTGAACAGTCTGTAAATATCAAACCTTGAATTTAACTTCATTCAGAGCTCTCAGAGGTGAAGTCCTGCTCTCTGTTGACCTAAAAGCCAAGGACAATGTTGTAGCTGAGCCTATCCACTACTAATCATGTCACAGACTGTAAGAGATGCGGTTTGTCTTGTCTTTTTTACCGCTGACCATATTCATAACTGATCACATAGGATTTGCCTCAGGGAAAAGGGAAAAAGAAGGCTGAGACAGTAAAATGAAGTATGCTGTTCACCTGCTGAGCTAGGGAGCTGAAGCATCCTATGCATCTCCATCCATAACAAGTATGTGATATTATCCAGAGGGTGCTGGGTCTAGGTGAGAAGGGGCAACTTGAACGGTTTGGAGTGTTTCAACATCGATTCTACAGATAGGAAAGCTGTAGAAGACACCAGGAAAGCAGAAATATAAAAATAACCAAGACTACACCCAGATCAGGAGCATGATTCTGAAAAACATCTATGGGAAACTTCTTGTTTTGAACCAGTGGCAAACAAGGGACTTTCTGTGAGCCAGAGAAGCTGCTTCCTCCTGCCTAGAGGCAGCCTCTTTCACGTGCCTTGTAGGTGAAAGAGGAGGACACTGAAGAAAGAGCTGAATTTTTTATTGATTTCTCCTGCCAACAGAAATGACTGCAACCTCCAAAATCTGGATAATTGCCAGGAAGGGAAAGAAAAAAAAGTTTAAGCTCTAAAAATAGATCTGTTCCTTTCCATTTCTATTAATCTTTTTGTTGGCTGGTGTTAGACATTATATATGTAGCAAACGAGAGAGTTTTCCCCTGCCTTATGCAGTTGCAGATTTACTAATATTCTAAGGGTTGTGAACCCCTTTGGAGATTCTCTTTTAAGATGTACTCTGAGAAAATTATTAGGGCTGAAAACTTCCAGCTATTTGTTGAGAGATATTTGCAAGCATCTTTGAAAAAAAATGCTGTGTAACTCTGAAACTCTCTATTCTGAAAATGATAGAGCCTGGAGAGGCTTTTCAGAATTGCAGTTCTGTATTGTGCCACAGGTGCACATTTTACTCAGTAGTCCTAAAAAAGCAGATGTTTAGCAGTATTTTTCAGGGATTTGTTCAAGTGTGTTTCTGCTGACCTCTGCTGACACCATTACCTTCAAACATAAATATTTATTCTTTAAGTATCATGACTCTGAGCTGACACTGTTGTGACTTTGGCTTACCAAAATTTCATGGTTCCTTTAGCACGGAAAAAACTAAGCAAGCCACACAAAATTTGAGCTGGTCCACACATGCACTATTTTGCCAACTACATAGAAAAGACTGTGAATTGTACAGTACAACAGAACAGTGGTGGAGAGGTATGAGCCATATTATCTAATTTACAGTAGAAGAAATACGTGTCTGAAATATATGATCATGCATAAGTCATAAGCTTCAAATTTACAGTGGCAGTTACATGATCATTATCTTTGACATTATTTCCTGGGCAAGAAAACACCTTAGATACAAATTTTTAAGATTGCCTGAAAATCAGGAAAAACAGGCTCCACCATCACATGAACTGAAAAGAAGGCACTTCTCTCTGAGTTATTTCCTTAATTTTATCATCTGTTCTCAGAAATATTTACTCTTCTAAGAAGAAGCCAAAAAAAAACAGCAGCATGGTTATAATATGACTGCTTCTTTGCATTGCTAAATTTTATTTTTAGCTTTATAGGTTTTTTTCCTCAACCAAGAACAAAGCAAATCCCATTTGCCACTGGTCTTTATTCCTGCCTTAGAAGGAATTAAATATCCAGCTACTTGCAGTTCAATAAACTCCTCAAATCCAGCGTGAACAAAATGAACAAAGCTCATAAACACATGCTTCTCTCTCGCAGACACCAGTGAGATGTGAGCCTGTGCTTGAAAGATATGAGCAAAAGTGGGAATATTTGTGCTTGTAAAGCTACACCGGGTTAGAGATACCAGTGTGAGTTGTAGAGGACCTGTGCAAAGGTACTAGTTTGGTTTTGAAAATGGCATAGTTGTGTTGGTGTGATGTTACTCTCATGATAGCCTTATTTCTGAGCGGGAGTGACAAGCTGTGACACAGTGCCATGCTGACAGAACGTTGCACCTATGCTTGCAGAGCTGCCTTGTCTTCTCATCACTGCAGAACTACTCCGTGTAGAAAGACTCTCTGTAAAGCTATAGGTTTGCACACATTTTCAATTCAGCAAATATATTCCCTTGCACACCGTAGGATGAGTTTAAGTAAACTATGCTTATATTAGCTACTGGTGCTTAGTCTACTTTATGCCCTGATCTGGCTATTTACAGTTCTTTCAAACTTGGATCAGAGGCTAAGTGGTTGCAGCTAAAGTGAAAATCAGCAAACCTATTATCCATGCACCAAAAAGGATGTTTCAGGACCTCGGCATCAAGTTTTGAGAACTATTAGGATTTACTCCAGGGAAACATCAGTGCCAGGAAAACCCTGTGAGCAACTGCAGGAGCTTTCACAGAGCGTAGGGGAAAGTCTGCTGTGAGCCGTGATGCAGCGCTGATTGCAAGAAGCAATGACTGCTTTGTGAGGCTGAAATCCTCTACTCACTCCTTTGGCTCGAGGGGACAGAAGATTTTCCCACACTGCATCAGTGGTTAGGCTCTTAAAATGCCATGGATTTGGAAATGGAGGAGCCTTGATGTGAAGAATATGTTGCCTTGGCTCCTTCCTTCAAATCCCCCAGTACTCTGGTATCCAGCTCTCCCAAATCACACAAAACAAGAGCATCCATAGGATAAAAGTAAAGGGCTTGTGCCCTGGATCTTGAACCCAGCACTTTTGTCTTCCTCTGTCAGGAATCAGCAATCTCCAGTTGAAGAGTAGAAGAGATCGCAATTGTTCTGAATGAAAATATAGTAGATGCCTAGTATCAGCTCAAACTTACAGGGTGGATAACATCCAGAAAAAGAGATGGCCTCCTTGTCTATCATAGCTCAAGAAGAGTTATGGGATTCCAATTTAATGTGATAAAATGTCATCACAAACACGAAATTCTAACGCCATCACTTAATTATTATAATTAGCCTGGGCAAACTGCTCTGAATACTAAAGCAACTATGAAAGGTGAAAATTCTCTTAATTAGCAAAGATACAGAAAATGCGTGACACTGACTCATGTCTGGGAAGGCACCAATTAACCTGGCCCAGATTGAGGTGATTAGGAGGGCAGCTCCAATTGTCTAACGGATGTAAAAACTGCTAGTGTAGTATTAGTATTATGCAGTCATATCTCTGCAATGCATCTTAGGAAAGAGCACTACCTACTTGTATTCCTTTAAAGGAGAGATGGAAAAAATGGCCACCAGCGCAACTGCAGCTTTCCCAAGCAAAATGTAAATTACAGTTAGAAATCCAAATGTGATTATTAATAAGATGGGCAAAGTAAAAATTGTAATTTTCTTTCCAATCTCTAATGTTTCTACATGCGCCCACAATCAGGATACAGGTCAGCTCATCATGACTTCGGATAGCAGCCCCACCAGTAATGTTTCTGAAACATTTCATTTGCTGTAAGAAAATATGCCAAACTTTTGAGTTGCAGGACCATATACATGGTTTTGCTGCATGATGCCATGAGTTCATAGAAATTTCAACTTCTATCAACCTCTGTGTCATTTTTCCCTATGCTGCCATGAAGATACCACCAGTCTTCCACACTACACACTTAGTTCTGAGCTGCATGGCAGAGAACCAACAACTCAGAACAGATCTAACGTCCATCAATCAACACACCACCAAAATCCATACAGTTGCATTGTTGAGAGTATGTGGGAGCTATATGCAGGAGTAACAACAATGAAAATGGACATATTTTTTTGGCAGAACTAAAACTAAAATGTCAGACTGCATTAAAAAAGGAATTAATTTAAAACTTCATTAATTGCTGACAGTTTACTTTAGTAGGTCCAAAATTATGTGTTTATGGGTTTTTTCTTATTCAAATACATATTACCTTTTATATCTCATAATAATTTATTTTTTGTTTTAAAAAAAATTACAAATAAAAATAACTGGAATTATATTATTAACATTATTATTGGACAAGAACTGGCTACATTTCTGGAAGGACAACTGCAGTTTTCAGTACAAATTGAGCAAAGACTAGAAATAAGCTGCTACAAAAGACCAGAACAGATTGGAACAACCATCTTTATCACTGGAGAGCAGTATAAGTACCAATATAGGTTAAAATAGAAAAACCCCAGTACCCTCAACTAAGTGGTTTTATCTGCCAGAACAGTAACTGCTGCTTCTTTCGAGTGGCCAGCTACAAACAAGAGATTCTGTAGACAGCAGGTCAGACCTGAATTGGTCTGAAACTCAGAAAGATAGAAAGACAATTTCCTTGTCATCAATTTTTTTTTATCATTAAATTTCCTAGACCAGCGCTGGTTTAGGAGTGAGAGAAATTTTCCATGGCCAGAGATCTTCTAGAAGTGAAATTTGACATTGAGATTTTCTCTAATTTTAATAACAAATATAGTTGCAGAAGCAAGCCTTTGGGGTAGATCCCCAAAGATACCAGGCATGCCAGGCATATGCCACACTCATTTCTTGCAACTCAGTAAAATTTAAGGGCTTGATGATTGAAATGAGACTCTAAGTGTCTCATTTGCAACATGCAGAGAAAGCTTTGTCAAACTTTTCTGTCTGTGACAATGAAAAGGAGAATTTCATGCCACAGATCTGGGCTATCTTTTCTTAATCATAGCAATCTATGAAGTTTCTGGAGCAAGTATTCCTTAGAAAACGGAAAAAAGCACTTTAATTCTCTGGGACACCACTGTTACTTTGGGTCAAATATGCATCCTCCCTCATGAAAATGAAAAGGACAGAATCAATACAAGTAGAAATGATAGCACCTATGATTCTGTGATTCTAAGTAGCTATGATCTAATCGAGGAAAATTTTCTTATGTTTCCCCTTCAAATAAATCTGCCCCCTATTGTGGGCAGGTTTCCTTGGGCTTCCCTGCAATGATCAGAGAAAACCTGAGAAAACCATACCCCATGCCTTTGCACTGGAAGGGCTTGAACTCCCAACCTTACCACTGCATGAAAAGGAGTTGAGAACTACCAAGGACATGGAGGAGAAGGGAGAAGCCTGAATGAAAGCTTCTGCTGAGTGAAAGCAAGAGAGAACTTGGTGAGAAAGGGGCTGTTGGCATGTGCCATTGGTGAAGAAAGGAACTGGGTTATGTCCTAGAGAGGCCATTATCTAGTCAGCTGTCTCTGAGATATTTAAACATTTGGTTGCATTTAGCATAGCCTCAGGGCAGCAGTAAATGATCTGCCGATAGTCTGTGAGGGACTGCATGCCAGCTCACAGGGTTCACAATTGCTCTGCCCTGTTCTTCCCAAGCCCTGAGATGCCCTGCACCCCTTGTAAGGAAGGAGGTGCCATGTCCTGGTGCTGCTCAAGGTCTTAACTCCACATTTGCTCTTAAAAAAATCCCTTTTCATTTCCTCCAAAACTAAATGTAAGAAAATGGGCACCTGAGAAAATATTAAAGAAAGGGAAAATTCTGCTATTTAAGAGTAACATATTTTATTGAAGATTTTAGTCTTTCAAAGACATAAGTATTTGGTATAGAATTTCAAGCTCAGTAAAAGGCTGTTATACAAATATGGTCATGGTATAATCTTGAAAAATATTAACAGTTTTCAGCAACAAGGGAGCTTTACAAGGGAAGAAAACCAATATTAACTTATGGTGTTTATTTGTAGCATAGTAAAGTTGCCTACACCTGAGAAATTTCAGTAATTAGTGAACTGATGCTAAATTCATATAAAGAAAGGTTAAGTAAATTCTACAATTTAAAGGAAGATAGAAAAGCTGACTATTATGGTCTAAAAAAACCAACCAAGCACTGCATTAAATTAGGGTGCAAATGAACATAAAGAACAGTTGGGAAAAAATGACCTTCATCTTTTCTACAAGACTTGCTTATTTCAGGCCTTTCTGTAGTGACTGTTGGCTCCAGTCACCCAGCTGCCACCCTGGAGCCCTAATGACCCATCTTAACCCCCGACAAACAAAGTGAACAGTCAAACTGATTATTGCTCATCACCTGAAAAATTATTTCTCAACATTTCCACTGCAGTTACAATGAATAGAGATGCCTCAGAGGGATTAGTCTGACCCTACTTCAGAAGTGTGCCCTCAGGTATAAAAACTAGTTATCCCAGTCTATTCCCCAGCTCTGGTAGCTGCCATGAGGTGTGTGCAAGGACCCTCACCCTGAAGTAACCATCTGAGCTAGATGAATTCTAGTGCCTATTTCTCTCTTTTGGCAATAGCCTAAGAGGGGAAGTCTTCGATACATATCCCTTTCCATCTGGGCATGGAAAGTATTGACTGCAGACATCACAGGGGAAGACACTTCATGAAAAGACACTGTCATTAGACTCTTAAATGCTTATAGTGCCTGTGTTTCTAATCAAGTTCGTATTTTAGGGCAAAGTTTTTACAGAAGTATTGTTCTTTTTCAGGATGTTGAGGAAATGTCTGATTTAAGGTCTTCCATGTGCTTTTCAGGTTAGAATATCTGCTTATCCTAGTTTTCAGACTGACAAAGACTTGTGGTCATACCTTATATACTTCTTGATGGCTCCACTGAAGCCAATGGGATTATTCAAAATTTTTACAGCTTGGCAATTACATCTGTTTTTGCAGGAGTAGGGACTTTGTTTCTTTTCTTGGTATATATAAGTGTTCCTCACCAGATGCAGCCCAGAACATGTATAGCATGATTCTCCACTTCTGCCCCATTCATGTCATCATTCATATTTAATTTAATTAAAAAACCAGATGATGCTATGGCAAGTTTTACACTGAGCAAAAAGCCAGATTTTTTTATTTTGTTTTGCTTTTGATTTTTTTTTATTGGAAAAACTGGATTTAACTTCATCAAGCAATTCTGTTCTCTCTTATCCATAATAGAGGCATATGCAGCACTTTTCCAGAGTATCACTTCAAAGGAACAATGAATTACATTAAACGAAAAGTTGCATATTTTCTTTAAAAATTTGGTTTAACATCATAGCATACTATATTCTCATTCTGATTCAAATATCTTCTTGCTATTTTTCCAGGAAAAGTGCTCATCAAGGCTTTGTTCTTGCCTGAGTGTTGCATGACTGTAACAAATCACTAAAATGTCCCTGAGATGTCTCACATCAAGGAAATTGAAACCCTGATAAATATATGTGCTTGGCACGGTCTTTCTACGTATTGTGAAATTGGTACTATAATTGTAGGATTTAGCATGTTATGGGAAAAGTGCCTTTTCTTTTAGAGACTCTTTTTCTGCAAAGCTCATATTTATCTTGAAGCACAGAGATAAGTGCAGCCTTATTTAGTTCAGTACTTAAACACATGCTTAAATTTAAAGATGTCCCAGTCCACGAGACTTAAGAATTTGATTAAACTAAATAATTTACTTGAGTGCTTTGCAGCATTAAGATCTCCAGAAGTAAAATACCAGCATGAATATAGGCTGCATTGGTGTCAAAAGTTATAAATTGGCTAATAAACCCACATCAGGGGTTGCTCTCTACTCCCTGAAGCAGGCTGGCATGGTCTGTCACTGTCCATACTATCAAACTCTGCTTCTGCTGTAGTCTAAAAAAGAAAGGGTTAACTGCAAACAGGTTGTCTGGTAGGAACGGTTTCTGGGTCATGTCTAGGAACTGCAGAGTAGAGAGCTAGTTTTCTGGACCAAAACTCTGCCAGGGACTTCCCTAGACATTGAATAGTTTTGAAGATTAAATATCAGCACCTGTGTCATGCCATACCCTGGAATCATCTCTGAATGCAACTGCCTCAGCCTTAAAAGATTGCACCCTAAGAGCTTCAGCTGGCTTCATCATGGCCAGGACTTAGATCAGGTTTCATGGTGCTGTTGAGCAGCAGTTTGTTTTTATGCTCTGAGGTAGTGAGAAGAGAACAAGTTCTTGTTCTGGGCTAGGTACCATCGCTGTTTAGGTTTTCATAGCTAGATGAGCTCTCTCTGAAGTTCACTGGTACAATAACTGCAGCAAAGCTGGCACCTTGGTCACTCTGTGCTTTTCCACCTCATGGTGGAAAGCTAATCTGGATGCAGAACTGAATTTCGAAACTTCCTCTTCTTTTTCTGTAGAGGCAAAATCACACATCCCACAAATGCTGAATATTCAGTATTTGGGGCTAGATGCTGGGAATGAGGGCCTATGTCTAAATAGGTACGTACTAACACTTCTGCTGTGCCAGATGCTGCTAAATCTCCCTTCACATCAGGTTGATACCAGTGGGGTTCTCTCCAAGTGAAAGTCTGCTTCTGGCAGACAGGATGCTTTCATAGGTCAGGAATTATCTTCGGTGTGATAAACATGAAAAAAGTTCAGTCCCTATTGATGAAAGGAAATAAGATTGAAGAAGTATCATGCCAGAATTGCAAGAGAAAGAGAAAAAATGTTTGGGACCAAGATTTTCCTGTTCATGTAGAGTTTTATTCTCTATTCAGTAGCCATTCCTATTCAAATTCCCATGTAAAAAATTTCTATCCATGACTTACTCTAAAATATTTCATGTCCTGTTCTCAAATGGCTTATTGAAAGAAAAGTGATCTTTTTTTGTCCTTAACCAAGCAGTGCAACATCCAACATCCAACTGGGAAACTGAGAAGCATTCTTACAGCAGAGGGCTGTCATACCGCCTTACTCTGGGAAACATCCCTTCTTCAGAAAAAGCTGTGCTAATCTCTTCATGATTTTAGTACATCAACAAGGTAGACTCTGAGGTGTGTTCAGGAGAATTATACAACTGAGATTGCCAGAATAGTGATGCTGCAAGTAATGGGGAGACCATTATTGGTCTGTGCTAGAAACACTGTCTGGAGTAGGCTGATGCAGAGAGGTTGAAGTTAAGCAGGTACACTGTTGAGGTACCATTAATTTTTCTCTAATTAAGGCTATATTAGAAATTGCAGTAGAATACTTGTTTCCAGAGCCTTGTATAACTCAGCCTGGAAAAAGTGCTCTGAACAGAAACTTGGCACAAAATATTCCAAGCAGGGGCAATATTTTCTTTTTGAGGGCATGAAGAAATGACTGTTTATTTTTGTTTCTGAAACAGAAAAGCATTTCTGTGATAAAAGCGTGATGAAAAAAAAAATGCCTACAGTAAAAAAACCTAGAAAGAGTGGAAGTTTACAAAATAAAAACTGCAGAAAAATGGAAATTTAGGCTTAATTATTTTCTGAGTTTTCTTACAATTTTCTGTCTGAAGGAAGTTTTTAGTTATTTGGGTCCTATTATAAGTTAGTTAGTTCTGTACCAGAGTCTGCACTTTGATGCATCCAAGCATTTATTTCAACAGGGTTATGCTCTCAGAATTTTCAGAAATAAAAAGGAAAATTTTGAAAAGGTTGAGAGCACACACAGAAGATTAAAGTACAAAATGAGTTGAGCTGCAAAGGAAAGATAGCCTTGGGGAGTGGGAAGGGAAATTTTATTTTCTTTAATGAGGAAGCCGGAAGAAAATGAAGATAGTGTTGTGGGCACATTGGTATGTCAGAGAGGAAACAAAGCAAGTAAAGAAAGATGAGGTTCAGAAATGCTTCATGCTTACTTGTTTTCAGCAGGATTTTGATTGCCTCTCTGTGTAAAAATGCCAGATCCCTATGCATGGCCTGAAAAAACAATTCACCTTAACCTTGTGATTAAGCAATGACTTTTCACACTACTGGGGGTAGAATAGGCACCTAAATTTCATACTGGGTACTTCACTTTTAAACCATGAGGGAGGCAGAAAACTTGGGGAAAAGAAAGTCTTAGCAGGAAAAGCGTCCAGAAAACTTTCTTATACCTGAGTGATGTGATAGAAGAAGCAGTTGCAATTCTCCAGTTTCAGGCCGGTGAATTGATGTGTGGGGCTCTGTAGTGAGAAATGGGGTTCTCTCAAAGAACATCTCCAAAAAATTTTTACAGTCTTCTTGGTCAGAGGTGTATGTCTATGAGCCTCTGTGATCACCAGTTCCAGATTACTCCTTGGGAAATTTTGAATGCTTGCACTCATTGCCAGGTAGGTTTCTCTGTGTATCTCCAGGAGATTGTGGTGCTGCTGCTTGTACAGAAGGCAGAAAACAAACAACAGGGGAACTCCTGTGCTTGCAACATGGTCTACACCTTCCATCACCCATTCACAGCTTTGTCAGGTAAGCAACCTTGTCCTTCCCAAGGTTGTGTGAAACCCAGGATGGGATCCTTTCCTTGCTGTACATAGAAAACAGGTCATGGAGAGGCCCATGCTGAGGAATCTGCACTCGATCTGTGACATTACTTTGTGAAAGACTATGGTGAAAAGATTTTAGGTGGTAGATGAGCTTATTTCTATATTTAGTTGTTTTCCCTGTTCAAATGCCTTCTTGCTCTTGTAAGATGGTATGGAAGAAGAATCAAAATCTATAATTTGATTACAGTACCCTCTACACAATATGTTTCACTTGATTTCCACTTCACCTTCAACTCCTGAGATAGCCTTAGCATCATTTTTTATTAGAGTCTTGCTGGAGTATACGCTGACTCTTTATGAAGCCTCCCTTTTTCCCAACACTACATCATGTCTCCTGTTCACTAACTGCCTAACTTTGCTTCCTTTCAGTGTTTCCTAGGACATCAAATGAGACCTTGAGGTACTCAAAAAACTAGTGTTGCAATGAAAAAGAACTTATTAAAGTTTATAATTACAAAAAAATTAATCAAAGAGACTTAGCATGGTATTTGCATAAAGACAATAAGCCAAGCTCTTGTCATAGTGAAATATGGAATAACTCTATTGAAATAAATCTTAATTATGCTAGAGTCACTACTCAGCATGACTTAATTAAGAGTAGAGCAGTGAGATCCTTTAGGGAAAAAAGGAACACTGATTACACAACTCCTTTACTTCCTATTTCTTCCTTCCCCCCTGGTTCTTTTCCTTCCCACTGGAGAATATTTAAAAATTACAGTTGTTCAACTGAACTCAATTAGATATCAGCAGGTGGCAGGTTGCATCCTAAATAGGATTTTTTAAAAGATTGAGAATGGTAAACCTGAAGATAACCTGTTTAAATTTTACATGCAATGTGCCATGCATCCATGCCTATCATGGCCATAAAGAGTACGTTGTTTTGTTATGCAATAAATTTATGAAACATCAGGTACTGGACTACAGAGGTGAATACTTAATTCCAGCAAAAGAGACAGAGAAATAGATTAATTAAGATTAAAATAGACTGCGTGGGAAAGTGTAAAGACAAAACTACAGGAAGAAAATATAACTTCACTGTAGCCTCCTGAATGCAGCATGCAACCATGGCTATAGAGTATAGACAGATATATTGTTCAACAAGCACATCAACAAGGTAAGAGGTTCATTTGTCATGATTTCACTTCTTACCAGATAGAAAGCATGCAAAGCCAGCTATATCATGGCAATAAATCTGTTAACTTCAACAGAGTCATCTCAACAATGAATTCAAACCAATATACTTTTTGAGGGCATGAAACCAAACCAAGTAGGAAAATTCACACAGGATTCTTGGCAGCTTATGTAGACCATATAAAAAACAGACATTAAAGGAATATGTGCAATATCCCAGCAGACTGGAAAAAAGGTGGATAATGAAGATCCAATATGAAGCATGTATCAGAATGCCCTTTGTCTGGGCTATGCCCTTTCTTCACAGGTACTTATGTAGCTCCAGTTGAGCTCCAGGTGCTGCAGAAAAGGGTAGAATTTATTGAAAAGGACTGAAAGCAAAAAGAGCTAAAAACCAAGAAGGAACTAAAAATTATGAACTGCCCACCCCCATATGATTCTAGTGTGAACTGAATTATAAAAGAATAATAATTTTTCTTTTTTTAGCTTGAGATGAAAGTTTTCCTTGGTCTACAGAGATTCATGTATATGCAGGAGTTGATAGCTGCAATGGCTTATCCTGGCTGATCCAGAAAATGGTTGATAAATAATCAAATTACATCAATGGAAATTCTGGTTTGTTGTTTGCTCCAATCCTGAATTGGCATAGAAACAAAAAACTTCTAGTCCCAGGGTGTAATCTGTATATCTTGTGTCTGGTCTATACAAGTGCTACTGCACATGCATGATATTGAGAGAGAAGCTGGTTTGACATCTCATCAAACTCTAACTCATTTGTGCGAGCCTACCTTCAATATTGACATATTCTGATTTCTTAGCTCACCTTTCTCTGCTAGGGGAATTCCAGCGGCAATTTTTAAGTGCTCTGTTCTGCATAAAAGCCTCAATAAACCAAACATAAAATTTGAGCTGAGTTACTCCTGGGATTTATCCTTAAAATAGATGCGTGGGAGGCGAGTTTCTAAGGTTTTCTTCTTTTCTGTTTTCCTTGATACTTAGTCATTTTAAGTGTGATTAATCTCATGAAATCTGGATGAATCTGCATTGCTGATGTTTGTACTAAGCACACTGAGCTTCCTTTATCACCAATGGACAGAAATATGCATTTTTTTAAGGTGTGATTCATTTACTCCTAATGCATAGATGCAAAATGGGTCAGAAGTTTCTGTCCGTCTCCTAAGGCCATAAAGGGAGCTCAGATATAAATATCTACATAGTCAACATCCAAGGCTAGATGAGATGAATCCTGGATTTGATGGCTTTGGAAAATGCTGCTTTCTTCAATACAATGCATGACAGAGATCCCTTGGGTATAGTACAAGAGAAGATCAGCATCTTCCCGTGTAACCTGTTCAGTTATGTGAAAATGGACACCTCCAGAAGTGATACCCAAGGGTCATGGTTGTGCTGCAGCACTTTCAGTTTTGTATAGTCAGTGGAGGAAATGAAAGAAGAGGTATGGAAAGCTTAAAATTCATAACCAACTGTACTAAAAAGGATGTCTTCAAGATGCAATCAAGGTCAGTGAATTCTTCCCAACTAGAGATGCATCTGAACCATAACCCAACATTCAAACATCCCCGGCTCCTAACTAAACTATTTCAATCTCAGTTTTGCAGGTGACCCTTGGATATCTTGGATCAAATCAGTAAACTTGATCTAGCTGCACCTGAAGCTTGGATCTGGATTCAAACTTTGGAAGCTTTACCTATCTAGAAAAGCTATCTTTCTCTAAAACCTCTTGCACTCAAAAGGTCCATTGAACAATCAAGAGCTTTGACCACTCCTAAAACACAGAGGTCATTTTTGGCAAATGGCAATGGCAAAATACAGAAAGCATAGGGAAGAGGGGAAACTGCATTCCTTGAAAACAGAAGCAGCTGGCGAGCATTAGAACTGGCGTTCAAATGGCTTTTTGTGCTGCAGGAGAATTTTCTCTGGCTCTTCCTAACCATGAAACAGTAGAAAGAGGTGAGACATGTCACATAACAAAGAATCAACTTCTCGCAGAGAGCGTTTTAGTAAAACATATGTACACACCCTCATCAGCAAACTCTGCAGGTTTGAGACTGATTTAACCAGCCACAAATAGACATGTATACACATTTTGGAAGGCAAACAGCTTCCAGACATCTTTTAAAGGTACCCACAAATAATACAAAGTAGACATAAACACTCCATATAGTGATAACTTTACATAGTGTCCTCATGGATACTATATATTCAGGAAGACATTGCTCATGTAGGTGATGCTATACCATATTCCAGAGAGTAGAAAGCAAGCCCTTTTAAAATGCTGAAAGGGGAGATGGACATGGCAAGCTCCAGCACAGAGCTGGGCCAAGAGCAAACCAAAATGGCTAGATCTTTTTTTCATCCCTTCTCTTGGGCTACTAAGCTGTACAGTTTACAAAGCAGAGAAAGTCATTCATAGTTCTTTACAGTACGATTTCTGGTCTCACATAGTAACTGCGGATTTACTGCACTCTTCTGTGAAATTTTAACTGCCGTAACAAAGCTTTATGTTGCAGACGATCACCGCTCAAATATTTAGGAGTAAAAATAATAAAGACATTTCACCTTCCCCTCCCCTTCCCACGGGGGACTGATCTGTCTTTTTACAACTAGGGGTTGATTCAGCCCCGTGAAAACCTTAACAAGGTCTTTTGTGTGTGTGTGGCAAGTATTTGACTGACATTTTGCTTAAAGAAGGGGAAAATCCCACTTCCTGCAGCTTATTGCAGGGATCAGCAAACATATCCCTTCACCCATTGGACCAAATATATAATGGTAATACTGTGCGGGTGCCCCAGAGCTGACTCAGCTGTTACACGACCACATTATGCCTGTGATATGTGATCCATCATTACGTTTAAAGCGCCTGCTTGATTAATATTCAGCATTTAATGTCAACACTGAAAAATTAGAATTCAAAAGTGTTACACTGCAGGAACTGCAAATACTGCTGCAGTGGTAATGGCCTGGGTTAGTTTCATGAGATCTGTTAGTTCAAGGGGAATTTCATAATTCAGAAATACCAAAATGTATGCATGGTATTATCTACCAGGTGTGACCTCTTGGGATGAAGGTCATGTGTGACAGTTAAAGAAACTGAATGTTAAATTTCCAAATGGCTATGATTATTTGTTCTCTTACTTAAACAGTACCTCTATCATTTACCAGTAATTATTTTTCTTTGCCATTCATATTCACATAAGACTCTAATGGTAGCGTTACAGATATGCATGGTGTATTAGAATTGGGAAGTACTTTGGCTTAGATTGTTTTAAACATCTACTTCCCAAGTGCATAGGTTTCATCATAACCAACTTGCTCAAGAAAATAAAAAAAAAATTACCGTGACATCTTTTTTATCTCTCTTGGTTTTGTTCCCTTTTCTCATTTGAGATGTTGTTGTTTTGTTTGTTTTTTTTTTTTCCCATGGACAATATTATCAAAAAAATGTGCCTTTTTCCCTACTGTTTACTTAATGGTAACTCTTTTTTTCACCTTTCCCTCAGTCCTACATTTGACAGATCAAGCAATTCCCATTAGAGCTACAGTTTGAGATTCAGGAACACTTAATGACCAACAGACTTTTCCCTGGTGGAGAATGAGAATTCAAAGGAAACATCTGAGATTATTTTTACTTTCATTATTTTTGTTAAAAAAAGTTTGCACCTTGATGTGTCATGAATACCCCTTCTTGATCTTCCTTTGCCTTGTCAGACCTGGCCAGCACAAGCAGCTGAGATCTTTGCTCTATTTTCCCTGCATCTCTGTGCAACGCTTTTTTAAAAAGAGAATATGCTATTATTTTTTTCTAAGCCTTTCAGACTGCTGTAACATGATCAGGATTCTCCTGAATCTCTATGCACTCGATCTCTTCTCGTTCCTTCCTTTTGGCCCGTTTCTTTTTCTTGTGGTGCTTTTTGGAAGGTGGGAAAAAGGTTAGAAAGACGGGCAAAATAACAAAACAGTGCAGAAGTGTGCAACTGCCGGCAAGCAGCAAGCATTTGAACAGTGTGAAGGTCAAGTTTGAAGGCACAAAGAGAAGGGGGACCAACCCAATAAGAAAAGAAGAAACATTCTGCAAAATGGCTGTCCCATGCTCTTGGAGGGAGTTCTTTATACACTGAGTTCGGGTGTGCTCAGTAGCTAGTACAAATGTATAAAGCAGGGGTGCACAGTGATCTATGGCAAAATTCAAAGTGTAGATAAGGCACAATATAGAAATGCAATCCATGTCTACATTCCATAAGGTCATCAAGCCAAGGACACCCAGCTCTATCGAGGTGACACTGAGAATTAACCAGAAATTTCCCAGAGGATGGATAACCAGGAAGAAGGTCAGTATTAACACCAGCAGGATGCCAAAACCAGAAATCAGGACAGGCATAGTTACTGATAAACCATAGTGGTCCATGAAAACAAAGGTAGGATTGAACACAATGAACTTGATGCTCTGTATAAGAGAGAGTGGCCGTAGCTTCTCCAACAATTCTACTGCCTCCCTCTGTGTGTTTTCACTAGTCCTGGCCACCAGGTACAAACGAGAAGCAATTATATTGTTCTCATCTCCAGCTTTGGAGAAAATTATGTCATTTTTGAAGTGCTGGAATTCTGGCTTTTTTAAAAAGGAGCTCTGGAGGATGCTGATAAAGTCACTTTTGTTGGTTGCACTGATGTTACCCACTCGAAGGTACTGGTAATATTGTTCAATCCAGGACACCGTATTGAACCCCTGGCTTAATGTTTTTAGGTCTTCTTGCACAGTGCCATTCCAGTACTCCAGAGGTTCATAAATGTAGAAACCTATCACTGGGCTGTAGTTGCTGAAATACTTTTGCTGTATGAGGGCATAGGAGACACTTGGAGACTCACTGGCAAGAAGGTTGATAATGTTTGCTCCATCATTAATCTGTAAGCACCCCATAAAGGAGAAAGAGGCATAGATGAGGTACAGTATCACCACAAATGGCTTGACATAGATGTTGGTAATCCACTCATTGTAATGCTCTCGGAGGAAATGCTGGATAAAGTGATGCTGGTAGGGGTTGGTCTCATGATGAGAAGTATGCTGATGGCCATCGTTCATCATGGTCTGGAACCACACAGGTTTCCGGTCCAGGTATTCTGCTGAAGGAATTTTACAACAGAAGATGCTGTGATAACGGTTCTGCTCCAACTGGCCAGCAAAGACCAGGCATGAGCCAAAGAAGGAGAAGATATAGAAGTAGTTCAACAGGATGGAGACACACATGTTCTGGCAAAAGACTTTTACAGCTTCAATGTTGGTGAAAGGGCTTGCACCCATGCCAAAGGCTATGAAATACAAGGAACTTGTCATTGTATAGGAGACCATGACATCTGAGTAGGCATCTGCTACTCTGTCCTTGAATGGCAGATTCTCTCTGGTTCTTCGCCATCCTGAAAGAAGTTCAAATACTCCTTTGGTTCCATGACCTGAAATGAGAAAACAAAGTACATACATGTCCATATATTAAGGTGGTCCCATCCTCCTCCAGCTTTTCCATCCTTCAGCAGGCAAAAAGATTTGTCAGCTAAGCTTTGTTAAGATTTTGTTACCAGTTAACCTAGTGGAAACTTGTGAAGTGTCTGTTGAAAATTAGATACCAGAATTCATATGCAGGTGCTTAAATTAACAGCCTGATATTTTGAGACTTCCTATGCTCAGAAATGAAATTATGAAATACCCTTTAAAAGACAGTTATTTATTTTATCAGACATTGAATTAGTTCCCAAATAGGCTGCCTATAAAGCACAAAGGAGAACATTAAATTTAGTTCACGTTTGGGGTTCATTCTTGAAATTCTTTCTGGCATCCTACATTTTTCAAAGTTTAAGGGATTCAGTCTGAAACACAAATGCAAATAATATCATTTTCTTCCAGAGTATAAATTAAAGACATTATTTGGGAAATGAGAAGGTGTGACCCAGAAAGGGACACCTTGCTTCTTCATGATGGACAAAGGGAAAAATATACTGCCATTAAGTACAAATAACCATAGAATCATAGAATCATTTCAGTTGGAAAAGACCCTTGGGATCGCCAAGTCCAACCATCTACCCTATTCTACAAAGTTCTCCCCTACACTATATCCTCCAACACCACATCTAAATGACTCTTGAACATGTCCAGGGATAGTGATTCAACCCCCTCCATAATAGTTGGTATGATGGTTCTCTACCTACTGAGTGAAATTGGAACTTCTCAGTGATATTGCACAAGTTTCCACACTATATGAAAGTTGACATGCTGGTGGTAATGACAAAGTACAGTACTGGCTAAATCACTGTTACACATCTCAAAAATATATGGTTTTGTTTTGTTTTGTTTTGAGAGAGATATCTCTCTCTCAGCTATCCAGAGCTTCTCCTGGAGAGAAGGAATTTTCTTCTCTCAGAGGATTCTTAGAAAAGAGCTGAACATGATCAATGCTCCATGGCAGGTTCTTACTTTGTATTCCATCCTGAGAAGTATTTTAGAGGTATGATATTTTAATAAATTAAAACTTAGTACAAACTTACTTTCATTTTACTCACCACAGTCACAGTCTACAGCTATTAAATTTTAGGACAGAATGGTAAAGTTGAAGCTAAGATTACTGGAAAAGGTTTAACTAGTAAAAGTTATTAATGATTTATACATATTCATATAATTTATATATTGAGTATGCACAAACGCATATTTTTTTATTTCCCATTAGAGATTTTCAATTTGGGGGAAAATATAAAAACTAACATTAAAAAACACAGCCAAAAGTGTTTGGCTTTGGAATAAAAAGATTTGGTCAAAAATTAAAACTACATATTTGCATTTGGATGAGAAAGTAGTAAGTTCTCTGCATTTTCCATCAACCCCTGACAAAGTTCTGGACAATGCAAGGAAGAACACTACTGAGCAGAGAAGAAGTAGAAACAGATGTGGATGCTCCTGTCTCTGTGTGTCTTCACTCTTTGCAGTAGAAGAATTGCAACAAAGCATGCAACATGGTCATTTTCTTGTAACACAACCAGAAATATGACAACAAGAGATTTAAAAAAAATGAAGTGTGTAATAGTGAACAAAGAGTCTGTTGAGCTTGTCTTTTGATTTAAATTGTTAGGATTCATACAGCTGCTTATGGCTCCCAAAGCAGACTCCTGACAGCCATTCTAGACAGGTGAAATTATAGCATAAACTGTCAAGTTCTGTGAATGTTACCTGCTTTACTGCAAATCAGTGTCCCCAGTGAAAGATAAACATACAGCATTACAGAACTCTTGCAGTTAGCAAAAAGCTTCTGTGGAAATGCTGCTCTTTTGTGAATCACCATCTTGGTTTAGGAGGGACCTTAAATTCCTTGGTAGGCTTAGGATGAGTCTGTTCAAATTCTCAAGGCACAGCTTTCTTGTACACTGACACTTTTGGACTGTCAAACAGAAAGAATTGGCTCCTTGGTCTAAGTAAAGCTGCAGAATCCAGTAACTTGGCTACAATTTTGTATTAAAGCAAGTGTGTAAATACACTGCAGGTTGTGAACTGGACTGGCGGTCACCACTTCCAGTGCCCATGTCCTTCCATGGCTTAATTTAATGGTTTTAGGAGCTGCGTTTCATTCTCTTTTGAGATCAGTGGAGCACAACAATCTTCCTCATTTTTCTGTGCTTACCCCCTCCCCATCTACCAATTGATTCTGGATGGTTCTTTTCCAGATGTTCTGATATCTGATGTAGTGTCTTTGACACTAATTTTCTTAGGATTATTATTACACAAATACAAAATTTCCATTTATCCCCTTTTTACAGATAACTTCAGCTCTATCAAATAAATACAGGAATTGGGGAATTCAATGCAGTAATTCCTTTGCTGCCACATGAAGAAATCTTCATCTGACTGGTTTTCCCACATCATTACTCTGATACGAAACTTTCCAGTCAGTCTCCCTGTTGTTCTCCCCAGATATGCAGGTCTATTCTTCTCTTCTGCTAAGGATACAAGCCAATTTTTTCTGAATTGGACAGAAACCAGTATTTTCTTGACATTTCTGATGATTCAGACACCACTGTCACTCTGTAAAATTCTGTTCCTTCAGCTTCATCGCTAATGGCACTGACAACACTGACAGTGGGGTTAAGTTCACGGAGCAGTTCTAGGAAGGCTCACAGGGTCTTTGGTTCTGGGTCAAAACTGCCAAGTTTCTCTAGTGTTAATATGACATGAATGAAGTACAGCAATTTTTTATTTACCAGACAAGCAATGGCCTATGACTACTTAAGAAGGAAGAAAACAAGAGAGATTTTAAGTCCAGTACGTGAGAGGTTAGGAGAGCAAATAAGGGAAGCTGCAGAGAAGGTGGAAATATGTGATGCTTTTTCTGCCTCAGATTTCAAAACAAAAGGTTAATTATGAGCAGATATTTAAAATTAGTTTGAAGCACTCAGGGATAGAAACAAGAAGAGTGAAATAACTAATTAAAGACCACTTGATTCAGTTAAGTTTTTTCAAGCTGGAATTGCCTGGAGAAATTAATAAATTAAAAGCTAAGCCAAAGCAATCTCTGAACTACTAGCAGTGAATTTAGAGAATAAATGCAGATGGGATGGCCCAAGAAGAATGGAGAGAAAAGCAAAATATCTGTCTTTAAAAAGGAGAAAGAACTTAATGTCCACCAGCTTAGTTCCTATCTCAAAAGATAATAGAATAAGCAATTCTAAACCAGTTTATCATCCCTGAGTGGACAGGAAGGTGATCAGAAAAAGCCGATACAGGTTTATCAAAAACAAACTCAAGTCAACCAAATTTCTTCCTTTGAAAAGTAACTAGCCTGATGGAAAGAAGGAGAAGGAGATGGGCTATTTATCTCAGTAATGCTTGTGATATATTTCTATTTGACTTAGCAAGTTTTTAAATATTATTGTACTTAGTATTCTGACAAATTAAGGGAATACCATCTAGAGGAAAACATGGCAAATAAGTATTCAAATGTTTGAAAGTGTGCACATATAGAGTTTTTTCCACTGATCTATCAATTCTCACAGAGACATTGTAAACCAGATTGCATCAAAGGTCCATCCTGGGACTGTTTGTTTTTTTTTTTTTTTCTGTTAATGATATGGACACTTACAAAATTGGTGTGTGATTGGAGGAGTTCAAACCCTCATAGGGCAAGACTTAAAACTTGGAGAAGTGGACAGAGATCAATACGATGAAATTTCATGAAGATAAATACAAGGCACTTTATGTTAAGAAATCAAATGAAAGAAATGCATAAGGAATGACAGATGAAGAGGAAGACCGAAGATTGTTTAGGGGGTATGGGGATTTTCAGTGGGAGTAAGTAAAAATATTCTGTTGCAACACATAAAAAGCTGGATTATCAGTACTAAAATAAAAATTTTGAGTCAATAATTTTGCTCACTCTAGTATAATGGAGGCATAACCTGGAGGAGTATTTTTTGAAATGAGATCG
>JAOXNG010000021.1:115129617-115140295 GCA_028566535.1 Scolopax minor | reverse complement strand
AGCTGAAGCTCAGACCTTCAGACCCACCTCCTGGGGTAGAGCAACTGCCCTAAGGGATGATGACATTTGAGTTGATAAAAGACCTGGTAGGTCTCTACAGCTAAAGAAGAGATAGAATTCAATCTATAAGGAATTTGTCATTTTACGTATATATGCTGTATGTGCACACTTGTATCCATATCTTGGAGATTACATATACAACCTTAGGTGTTAAAGACTCAGCAGTCACTCTAGCTTTTCCAGAGATTAACTCAGCTCATCCCAAACATGTATTGAGTGATGGTTTCTCTCTGTTGACTGTAAAGGAAATCATGATTGTGTCATTTCAGTTAAGGGGCACCTGAAATTAGGTGCCACGAACCCTGTTGTTAGGACTGCAGCTGGCTGTGCTTCTTCTTGCATCCCTTTCTGCTGGGTATGAGAAGTTTCAAAGGAGATATTCTCATCTCACCTGTGTTTGGGGAAAGAAGGATGGACTCAGTCCTCTTGCCTCTCCCTAACCGTGCTTCTCCAAGACATGGCTACAGGACCAGGCTGCATGGTGCAAGTGTAGCAGAGTATCCCAGACAGCTTTGGCCTTCTACTGAAAATCTAGCAAAGACTGTTCTGAGAGGGAGCTATCCTTTCATATAGAAATGAAAAAAACCCAACCCTCTGCAACTGGGACTAGACTTGTAGGGGAGTGTACCAGGTTGAGGAAATCAACCTTACAAATACAGAGAATGTCTAAATCCATTCATATGATTGTCTATGTTATCTGCCCACCCAAGTCGGTAAGTTAAAGTATTTTTATATCTTTCCATTTTTGTCTCATGTTGCCAAATGTACTTTTTTTTGTTATTCCCATTTCCTATTGTAAAACTCAAGAGCAACTAATTAAGGACAATGTATTTCCAAAGACATTAATTATCTGCTGAGTGGGTGGGAACATCAACTGCCATTACTTCTAAAATGACAGGTTCATTGTATTTCTAAGGCATGGAGTGGTGGGGGTTTATGTCAGTAGGTCTCTTTGCTCTACAGGGTCATTTTCTTGCTCCTCATACAGATAGGGGATGATCATATAACATTGGGGATTCATATGGGATTTGCTTTATGGCTGCATCAAAATGACAAAACCAAAGTCAGAGTCACTCTTGAAATATTCCAAAGTTGCAGTGTAATCAGAAAGTCCATTGCTTGAAGCAAAGGCTATAAATGCTGTGATACTTCATGTACAGGTGAACTAGAGATCACACGCACTTTAGTTCTCACATTTGTCTTCTGAGCTTCAAAAAAAAATTTCCTCATCTGCACTAGGACTTTTTTCTGTAATTTTCCACAACTCTACCACTAATGGTAATACTGTGACATCTCAAATTTACTTAAAGGTAATCACCAGCCATTATTTTAACAACTGCCATCCAAAAGAGGTTGGTTCTGTATGAAATGCTAATAACTGCCTGCAGTCCTGTCTGCTTTTGCCTTACTTCCTTTTTCCATGTGAATAACTCGGGGGAAGGAATAACTGGGAATTTCAAAAGAAAAGTCTGCACTATACATACAATCTCTGCCATCTATCTTGTACTCATACACCAGAGATTGGATTACTGCTGAAAACAAGTAGTCTATTGCTTCCTAAAGTTCCTGTATTTCTTTACTACACCACTACTAACAGTATTGTTACTTGTGGTAGTAATAATAATCTTGCAATGTGTTGTAGGGCATCCGTTGAGTTTAGTGTTCTCTAAAGACTCAATGAGAAATACCCATTCACATGAAGCTCTTTCAGATCTCATGATCTTGCCTTGCAAAGGGCAGGAAATATTTCTTACATCCACTGTGAATCCAAAGTTCTAAGAAATACACACACTTTATAATCAAAAAGTATAATTACACTCTAATTACATTGTATTTATATTTTTAACACAAGATTTCCACTAATCTATATAATGAGGTACTTCATGGACTGGCCAAAACCAATTTCAGCATAAAATGATGCAATTAATATACCTGCATTTAAAAAAATACAGTCAGATCCTGAGCAGAGTTAAATCATTATCTCTATGATGATATTAGTCTGTGCATTAAAAACCTGTGCACTGTGCATTAAAAACCAAATCATGGGAGCAATAATATCTCAATTATGTAGTTAACCTTCTAGTTATATTAATTAGTAATGATTAGGCATGGGAAACTATAATTATGTCACGTACATATCATCCCTTTGAAATTGCATCATGAATCCAAACACAAAAGGCAGATGTGAACATCCAACCAGGTCCATTTCTGATATCTAGAACAAATCTTAAACTCAATGATTTGACTCTCTAACTCCTATCTAAAACACATACAGTTTGTATTGTCCCAGAAGAGAAATGCAAGATAGGGTTGTCCCATATTTTGTTTTCACATGGTGGTTACTAAAATCCGACTTTAAAAAAGAAGCAAGAGACAAACATCTAAGTCCAGTTCAGTTTCTAAAGAAGGAAGCCCTGACGCTCCTTTTCTCTAACTCACCACTTTTAGCCACCTGTTCTGGGGTACAAACAGCTAAAAATCAGCACCTCTTGTTCCTGTTTGCAGGAGATCCTGGCAGTCAGAGTAGTACTTGCACAGGGCCTTTCTGAAGACTTGGTTCTTACTAGCTCCAAAAACACAATGGTAGACATTGTACCAGGGGAACTGTTTTTCCTAAGGCAGCTGTCAGCGAAGAACCTAGTATCAGGAAGAGGGAGTCAGAGCAAGCAAGATTTTTCACCACTGTCCTTATGTCTAACACGGTACTGGACTTTCTCACCTTCAAGGATAAAGAGATCAGCCCAGTCTGAGCTACCACTCTTCCTCCAGCATATCAGGGACAAGATTTATCCCAGCAGACCCTTCCCTTACAGCAGGATTACAGTAAACAACTAATGTGTAAGTCATTCAGTCCAAATTTAGAAAACTATTACACTTTTCCCTTTCATATAGGCTTCTGTCACCTACTGAAACCCATAGAGGATCTGCACTGCAGTAGGAATTATGGAACTTTGTACCTTTGTGATTTGTGCAAGTCTAGGGTTATTCCTGTCGTTCAGGAATAATGGAATAATGTCATGCAGCAAAAAGGACAAGTGCAGAAGAACATCACGGAATGTCCATTAAAATTAATCCTTTGAAAAATGAATGTCAGAAGCAACTGTGTATTTTTGACGAAACAAATGTACTTTAAATGGACATTTTGCAAATGTCAGGTTGAAGTATTCCAAAATTAGGAGCTGCCAGAATTCAGGTTGCCTGTGCGTAGCATTGCTCTTCAGGCACTTTGTGGCTCTTATTCCCTGGTTTCCTTTTTATTTTTCAATCTAAGGAACCTGACTTTGAAAGGCTGACTTGCAAATCTGGCATTTGTAATTCCAGGACCAACCCCCCCACACACCTTCCCCCTTTGCACACCTTTTCATCTATATTCACTCAATTATTATTATTTGATGTGTTGCTTGCTTTGTGCTGTGCTAGCAGCAAGGGACGTGGGTACACATGGGCCACAGTTATGTCCTGACCTACAGCATTTGCAGTCTTGGGGTCTTCAGTGGATCTGCTCTAAGGTGTCAGATAGTTCATGGTAAAACCAGGCTCAATATAAAACCCTGCCCTGTGGGGACCCCGGGTCTGTGAGGCCATGGGTGTATCACGGGCACAGCAAGGTCTCATTAGCTGCCATTGTCATTTAAGGGACCTTGCAGGAGGCAACCCTGTATGGCTTTGGTTCACCAAACTGTAAAACTATTGCCGAATATTCACCAGCAGCAGTTCTCAGGCATTGCAAGCTGTTCTCTAATGGTATTTCCAATTCAGCCTGAGATTCCTGAATGAAATGTCTGTAGAAATGTTACGTAAATGTTTTCTTTTTCCACCTGAAGTTCATTCAATATAATATTACAGCAGCAATTCTTGCAAAGATCTCACTTCAAGAGAGGTTGGTTTTTTCCTTTTCTTTTTGCTCTTGACAGTGGTTGTGACAAGAATGACAGTGCAAAACACGACAGAAAGTTATAAACATTACTTTTACTCAGACAGCAGACAAAATTATGGATTACTACCATCCTAGATGGGAAACTGAGCCATTCAGAAACTCCCTCCTTTGTCTCATCTTAGGGCCACAGAATGAGAGGTCAGCCCGAAGATGAGAAAAGGAGTTTGAGGCTCCTTGGGAGTGACAAACCTGGGAACTGTCAAGCAAAGAGCATGGGCCACCCATATCTACAGCTGGCTAAAAAGGGACACCAGCAGAGGAGAGCAGAGGAAAACCACCATTTCAGTGGTTTTTTGCTTTTACTTCAAGTTGCTGCACTAGCAAGGCAGTGCCATTTGGCCCCACTCTTTGATATGCACCTCCTAACACCCAGCAAAAAAGTTGCCATAATCTGATAATAAGACAAGCATGAACCTCTACTTCACCGCTGTCATCCTATTCTCCATTCTGCCACAAAGATCCCTTTTTCTTAAACTCCACACTCCTTTCTCAAGTCAGGATCCATCCCTGTGACAACCCAGCATGTTCTCTTCTCATCCTGCTTTCCTTCTTCCCTTCCTCCTCTCAGCACTTTCCTTTCATCAAGTCCTCTTGCACTGCAGAGCTCTGCACAGTATCTGAAGAGCTGGCACAGGGCAGACCATGCCAGGGGCCATTGTCACAATTTAACAGTGCAGATGATTGAATTAGAGGTTCTGGCACGGCTTTATCAGTATTAATGAGGCTGAAACAATCATGCAATTCCTTGGGATCTTTTGCATCACGCCTCCCTTTCTCTTCTGGAATCTTGACCATTCTGCACCTTCCCACCTTGGCCAACTGCTCCAGAGATGTTGGGTGCAGGACTGATGAGGCCACAGCTCAGTCCCCTTGGTTAGTGACATGGTTGTATTATCAGGGGACAGAAAAATAGGAGGCATGGGGTCACGGATTACATACACCTATGGGACTTTATTGAAGGAAAAAGCAAGAAAATGTAGGGGGTTTGGGGGGGTTGAGATTTCTACCTAAAATATAAGACCCTTCTCCAAACCTTGGCTCTAGCTTGTGGCTTTTCATATTTAATTATCTCTCATTGTAGCACAGAACAAGGACTTGAATACTATACACATGAATGCAATTTGAGAAATTAACTGTAAAGATGCAGAATTCTGTCCACAGGTAAGGTTTCCTGACATCAGTAATCCAGCACGAAGGTTTCTGGGTCTGGGTTGCCACTGCTGAGAATTTGCATAATGTCATCGCTGGGTTTTCAGACTCATGAAACCCTGAGAAACTTGGCTGTGACTGCACCAAGCAATGCTGCCTCAGCAGGCCATTTTGGGCACCTTCCCCTCTCCCTTTCCAACATACCTGCCCAGCAAACTCATTAACCACACGCAGGCACTAAAATGTTTGGAACAGAAATGAGAACAAAACCAATTCTTCTGCTAAAAGAGCTGGGTTTATGTTTTTCCTTCGTCTGCACCTTCCCCTGCCCGGGCGCAACACAAAGGAAATCTCTGCAGCTGATCTGGGATGTCACCAATGGAGGGGGCGAATAGACAGCCTGCCATCCACCGCCTCTTGTCCGGCTTCATTTACCTTGGTACTGCAAGATGGCTTCATGTCAGCAAATCTTCATGGGGAAAACTACAAACACAGATGAGGATAATCAGGACAATCCTTCAAGTGCTGTATTTTTTGCCAGAAAGTGTTTCTGTGGCAGCTGTGCTGCAGTGATGCCTCATAAGTCTTTTCCCATTGAGGGAGGATTAAGGCCGCGCTGCTGAGACAGAGGCTGCAATATCAGAGGGGGCCCACTGCAGAAGAAATTCGGTAAACTGATTGAGGCTATCTGCCTAACTGCTGACTGAAAAGAACCACCAATGTTCTAGTCAATCCTTTGTTTCACGTTGAACTCCTAATCGGGAAAGTCATGGAACAGCTGGGAGGCGTTTTTTGCCAAGTGTCAAACGCTTCTGGTGCAGGTTATTGGCTGTGGAGGGACCGACAAAAAGTGAGCGAGCTTTGATGGATGGCAGCCCAGCACAGTTTCAGACAGCTCTGTCTGATGGAGCAAAGAACATAAGTGGCAAAGATGATCTAAACAACAGAGGAAGAAAAGGGCTAGTGCTGTCAGACGTATACGACATAGTTAGGAGAAAAGCTATCTTGTAATACCAAGTATAGAGAAATTCAATAAGTTCACTTTGAGTGTCAAAACATATTGCAGAACAAACTATCCATAGAATGTGGCAGCACAAGGGAATAAATGTAATCACAAAATAGTCAATAAGATAGAGTGAAAATATAAAATAAATGCTATGCGGGAGACAAATGTGGAAATATTGTTAGTGCCAGTAAACAACAGAGTGCTCGGTGTCTTTCACGAGCAAAGCAGGGAAAAAAACATTTTGTGATCTCCTGAAAAACTCCTGTTAACTTAAAATAAGAAGGATACAGAAACAGCCTTGTATCAAGATTTAGGCTATGACTGAAGTACAGCCCAGAATGGTCCTGGTATTTCATGAGCTGCACCTTGAAAAGGTATAATAAGGTCTTATAAGTTCCAGTTGGGAAAGGTTTAGAAATGGAGATTTCTTGTTGAATCTGAGTGAAATTCCCAAATTCAGACTATCTCAAGAAAAGGGATCTTTTTATTTTGTGAAAAAATATTCTGTTTCGTTTATACAACTATTTTAAAATGTATTCTTATTTAAACACATATATCATATAAAAATCATATAACCACCCCCCCCTTCAAATCCACTTAAAATTTAAAATATTTTGGTCTTAGATGGAAAGGATGGACTCCAAAAATTGGAGGAAGGAAGACTGTCAAAGGCACACTGTATTACTGAATTATACAAAGTGTCCCTAGGGAATTAAAGTAATAAATCAAGGGAAATTTAGGGTCAAACCAGATAAGTTAATTCTATCAACACATTCCAGCAACTATTTACCAAATCCACACCCGATTAAGGAGAGTATAATGCTGGGGCTGCGTTGCTGATCTCACGATGGAGATGGTGACATAAATGCAAATAAAAATGAGAAAGTTAGTGAGAAGAAAAATTAAAAGAACAGATAAAAAGATTTAAGGCAAACAGCATGGAGGCAGGCTAGAGATAAAGTGCATTAGAGAATAATCACATATAACTCATCAATTAAAAATAATTTAAAAAATTAAATATCTTATAATCAAACAAACAAAATCCAAACAAAGAACCCAAACCAGAAGATTTTAGAAAGACACCCTTCAAAACTGCAAGTCATCTCAATGGACAAAGATAGGGAAACAAAAGTATAAAATCTGTCAAGTTAAATATAAACCACAGTATTTTGAGAATCAACTTGCTACAGACATAAAAATTAATAATTCTTTTTTGTTAAAATAATCACACTAGAAGCAGGAGACCTCCCAGAGAGATGATTGAGTAGATAGGCAATCAAGGAATAAAAGGACTAAATACTAAATTAACAGATTTCACTGATGTTGACAACAAAGAAGGTAGAGAGATTCTCAATATCTGAGGAACTTTCTTAATGTCTATCATCATCTGATTGTGTTTTAGAAAATTATCTTTTTTCAGACAATAAGGATTGCCATAAGGTGATGTTCACCCAAAAAGTGTTTTAAAGGAACTCAAATACAACATTTCTGGACTACTGTAACATATAACCTGTCACTTATGTCAGCCTTGATGCTGGAAGAATTGTTGTAATAGTCTTTAAAAAGGACTCAAGGGCTAATAGCAAAATATAAAGCAGGCACATTTTTGTGCTACTGTAAAAGATCTGTTCTCATATCTAGAATATCACATGGAGTTTTAGCTTTACCAAATAAAAAAATATGACATCATAGAACCAGAAGAGAGCAAGAAAGAACAGATAACCAGAGATGTGGCACAATTTTATACACAATAATATTAAATAGATTAGGATTCACCATTTAGAAAATATGGAGATTGAAGGAGTGGACATATCTAGTCTATATAATCATAATGGCTGTAAGTAGGGATGCATTATACTCTGTTTCTTTCTATCTAAGGAGGTACAGGCTTAACTAAATAAAAACATTTAAAATAAACAAAATGAAATACCTTTCACTTATTGAATCATTAAAATGTGAAATGTATTGCTGTAAGATGCCACTGAGATCAAGCTTATGACAACTGAGTCTCTCTCTCTTTCTACTCAGCTGCTAGCAACCACCACGGGTATGACAGAGGGGCCGGCTTAGAAAGCCAGTTTATTGTTGGCAGCTGGGAAGGAAAAGAAAAAATCCTTATACATTCACCATACTTTTTCCTGTTTGCCATAAATTTCTGCTGCTGATCACTGCTGAAGTCAGGATTTGAGGGTAAGTGGAGCATTTGTCAGCTCAAACAAGGTTATGTTTTCATGATGCTATCGTAATAATAGTATTAACAATAGAAAAATCATAAAGGACTGCTTATTATTTGCAAAGGATTTTGATTTTTGATGGAACTGTATATCTGATGAAATTCAATAATGCTGAAAGTTGTTTTAACAAGCTTCAGGCATCCTGTCCGTGGGTGCTAATTCCACTGTTCCGTCTGGTGTGTGCTCAACTGATTGGAAATGATCTGACATAGCAAGTTGCATTTAGAAAGATCCCACTTTTTGAGTTAAGATGTGTCTCATCCCTAGTTTAGACGATTGCCAGGGTAGCAAATGCATTATATGCATATATATTTTTAAGGTATTTATGTACACACATATGTATGTGTGTATATGTACATATGTGTAAAACATAAATAAAACCAACCCGATAAATCTCACTATTTTTTTCAAATATAGCTTTAAAGTATTAATTCTTTAAATGAGCCAACTTCACTTTTTATAAGTGAAAAAGTGAATACTGTTACAAAATGTTTTTCCCCCGCTTTTTGGAAGTTCATTTTTCTCTGCTCAGTAAGAATTTTATCATAATTTCCTGCCCCCACACTTCATGGTTTGTTACTTGGTCTATTACTCTCACATTTAACTTGATAAAGTCCTGCTTCCTATGATATTAATTTTTGAGTTTTGATTTTTCACAGCTGCTGCTTTGAAGTCTTAGATAACATTCTGAGCAGCACACATTGCTTCTGGTTTTAAACTTTTCATTCAATTCAACTACAGTACATAGCTCTGTTTCTCCCAAATAACTTTTCAGTAAATTGTTATATTCTAATTTTCTAAAATTAAGGTCTTGCTTTTAATCAAAGCAAAACTGTGGACTCTTTTCTTAAAATAAGCTAGTAACTTCTGTCAAAAGGTTTGGTGATTTATGCTTATCTTCTTCAATCCTTTCTTCAAAAGATTTAAGTCTGTTACTCTGTTCAGGAGGAGTCTGACTAACTGTGTATTTCACACATGCATGAAAGGAAGAACTGATGCTCATACTTGTCTTTGTGCCCTCTCTTTCAGCACCATATTCTTTTCGACAAAATCCTGTCTAGCACCAGCAAATGCAGCTGTCAATACCTTCCTTTGGATTATAAGAAAGTGTGCTGGTAGAGTGAGTATGTGTGTTGTTGAGTGGCTGTTGGCTGGAAACAACCAGATATAAAAACTCAGGTTTTACCCTCGCTTTCCTCCTTCAACACTTACAGTGATCTAAAAGAGCACATAGGAATCTGGACTGCACATCAACATCAGGTACAAACTTCCTTTACTGCCATTTAGATTTTTAGTTATTAATTGCAAAATTTTGTCTGAGATTTTTAAAATTTCTTAAATGGACAAAAAAAGAGCAAGGACCTCATCTCCCATGTTGTTTTGAATTTTGAGCTGAAGTTGTTTTGAATTTCAAGACAATAAGGATGTATGAATAAGGAGAGCTGAGGGTGTCATGGCTGGAGCAGTGCTGCAGATTTTCTCACTGGATTCTATTCTTTACATGCATTTTTTTCTGACCTCTGTCATTGCTGCAGCTGAATAACCATTTTCTATGTTGTGATAAATCAACATTTTAAACATAGGTAGGCTGTCCTCTTTGGGAATACAAGTCTGTACACATTAACATGGTTGTGTAAGCCTACTGTGAAGATAATTTTGAGAACTCCAATTTTGACTGATCAGGTTGATATTCATAAGAGTGGAGCACCTCTGCATTTACATGCATAACTTCTCTCATGTAAGTGCACCACAAAGTAAATTCCTGCGGTTAGCAGAGGGGGAGAGCTTCCCAGATTCTGCCTTGTGAGCAAAAGGAAAACATTTAAATACATACTGTATGTTATATCTGCAATTGAGCAAATAGGTAATGCCAAGAACATAGCATGACAGCTTTATAAACTGCTCTTTTCAATATCTTCAGAACAGTTTATCCACAGATATATAAAAATCTTTTTACTAGACAAAAACTTTACTATGCTGGCTTTCTTTGGTTTTCACAGAATTGTCAGAGTTGGAAGGGACCTCTACAGATCATCTAGTCCAACTCCCCTGCTAAAGCAGGAATGCCTAGAGCACATTACTAAGGACTGCATCCAGGTGGGTCTTGAAGATCTCCAGAGAAGGGGACTCCACGGGCAGCCTGTTCCAGTGCTCTGTCCCCCTTACTGTAAAGAAGTTTTTCCTCATATTTGAGTGGAACTTCACATGTTCCAGCTTGAGCCTGTTGCCCTTGTCCTATTGCTGGAAACCACTGAAAAGAGTCCAGCTCCAACATCCTTCAACCCACCCTTT
>JAOXNG010000021.1:115104011-115117636 GCA_028566535.1 Scolopax minor | reverse complement strand
TGCTCAGTTCAATATAACAAGGCACCGCACAAAACAGATACAGTTAAATACACTTAACACTTCCAGCTGGAAATTATTTCTTTTTAAGAGATAACTAATCAATTTTCCCACTATTTTTTTAATCTCATCTCAAATTTGGCACTGCGAAGCAAATTCTCTATCCTGAAGCATTCCCCCCCTTCCCTCTGGCACACACTGGTTTTTAATGAGCTTGGCCATTTGTTAGCTGGAAAGAGCCAAAAAAATGCCTAGTTTCTCCTTTTGTTTTTTTTTTTTTAATAATGTCGAACCAGAATCTGGAAAGGGGAAATGGGAATAAGGCATTTAAGTTGGCTGATATTCATGCATTAAAATGTAACTGAAACTGGGGTTCTGTTTCTCAATATAAGACCCCCACTCAAAGTACTTTAGAATTCAGTGGGTTCAAAGGGATTTTTCACCCCCATATATGAAGATCAGCAGGTAGCTTTAATATTTTTAAATTCTGTCTCAAGGCAGAATTCTTTCTGTCAATTCTGTCTTGTGATAAAATCTTATGTTCTTAGTAGCTCACAGAGATGAAGATGCTGTCATGTGTGATTCTCTAATATGTTTTAATTCTTAGTGCAGTCAAAAAAGTAAATGCTCAAGGCATTATCTCCATTTTGGGCTTGTCATTGCCTCTCATCGCTGGAGACCTCTCCCACTGGAAGTCTGCTGACATTATGGGGGCCAGCTTTGCTTTATTTTCTTCAGCCATACTCTGTGGGAGAGGGTGTCTCATGTTAAACAACAGCGTATGACAACCTGATAATTTTACATCAGCCCAAAACCTTTGTCTAGAGATTGCAGAAGTTGCTAACAAACTGCCATGGATCAACATCCACATGCTAAGAGCAATTCATCTTGATGCAGCTTTTGTGCTGTGGGGGCCTGGGAGGACCCACAGGAGGCAGAGCAGATGCTGAGGTCTTAGTTCAGACCATAATCACTGGTCACTAGTGAAGTTCTGGCATGGGCCAGGATCCTGCTGTGCAAGAAGAAGCTGCCCATGCTCCAAAGATTTTCCCATCTGATGCTGGAGTTTCCTTAGTCACTGTATGAACTTAGTCACAGTATGAACTGGTGATGCTGCCAAAGGAGAGGTCCTTTCCCTCTCCTTCCAGAGCCTGCACCTCCTCCCAGCAATACTCAGGAGCAGCAGTTCATGTGACATGTGGGGAACCAGACTGGAGAACTAATCCAGGTTTATGCAAACTCAATGGGAAGGAAAAAGGAAAAAGGAAAAAAGATTTAATTCCCTCCTTGCTGCCAGCTGGCTCCGGGTTTCTTTAATTCCCTCAGAGCCCGTAGCCTGGTGGTGGTGTCAGCTCTGCAACACCTGGATAGCTTCATCCTCAAGGTGGCTGTATTTCACGGCTGAGGATTTGTCCTTTCGTGTGAGTACACAGTAGCTATTAGCTTCAAGCAGAGTTTCTGAGCTGGATGTGCCTCTTCAGCCAGAACAGGACTCAAAACATGAAAAATCAGAATTTTAGACTCTGAGGCCCAGGTTGCCTACACCCAACCTGCCAGGCTAGAAAGGCCAGGACTGCCAGGCTGTCTGCTCAAGGAGACAAGAAAAATAGGGCACCTCCACGGGGAAATTTTGATCTTAAATGGGCTGAATCTCATTCTTAGGGTTTTTAGTCCTCCTAAAGCCTGCAGTGTCCCAAACCCTAACTTAAGTGCCTTCCTTAATGACTTAAAGTTAGGTTAAATGTGTTCCTACATTTATATGGTAATGTAGTACTATTGTTAAGAATGAGTTCAAGACACCAAGTAAGATGAATATTTATTTACTGTATATAAGCACTTATGAAGAAAAGTAGTATATTCATTGCAAATAATAATAACAACATTTATCATCTTTTCAACTTGTCTGAGACATTTCCCTGAAGACATGAAAACTTTTTTTCCCCAAACAGACATTTTCCAGTTACTTCAATGTAACATGTGCTTTTAAATAAAGGCTTTTCAAAGTCTCCTGTAGTACAAAGTGATCTTTTTCAAATTCATATTAGTATAACCTATTTGGAAAGGTTTTGGTTCTGGCAGAACAGGAAGAATTGGACTTTTAATTTAAAAAAAAAAAACTGTTGCAGATGGTGGGACTTTGTGGTACCTAGCAGCCTTTGGATTTCAAACAAATATTTAGTGGAAAATTCCAATAAAGTAAGCCAAAGCATAATCAGATAGTAAAGCACTTCCAGAAGATAGAACCTCGGTATTTGTCTTCTGAGTATTCTGCAAAGTCTCAGTCTCCCTGCTGCAATAAACTGCCAATATCTGGCAATCTATTTTGCAGGAGGATGGCATTTAATTCTGGTTCCTTCAGTGGAAGCTAATTCCTTATTCAGATTAATGTATTTTAGTTCTTTTGCAACTGTCTAATAATAATTTCCTAAAAGAGTTTTTCAAAACCCTCTCAGATATTTGGTGTGAGACAAAGCTGCAGTGGTCTTGAGAAGAAGCCTTGGTTTTCCCCATTAAATTATTTTGGAAAGCTTTTTTTTCATGTCAGTGCAAGTGCAGATTATACCCTACATGATTCAGAAACACTTCATCTGATGTAAGTCTTTGCTATAAAGATCTTAAAATTTAGCATGTTCCCATGCTTATGAAAATTTAACAGGGTTTTTGTGTGTGTGTGTGTGATTTGAAATGAAATACGGTGGGATTCAGCTCACCTAATTTTAACCAGATGAAAGGTAAATGCATAATCTGAACATTCTTTCTCTGGTCCATGATGTCTCTGAAAGGTGAATTTATCACCGCCTAAAGTTGTTGTTTAGAAAAGTGAAATTTGCTGCTTGTGGAGGTTCACCCTTCTCTCCTCTGATTGCACTAAACTGGGCCCAGTTTAGACTACATGCCAAACATAAAAGGGCTCAAACTTGAAATATACCCCATCTTTGGGATGGGCTTTCCCACTGTGACCCTATGTGTAAGCATCCGCAAAGCGCTACATCCTGGACCTTCAGTGTCAGGGCAGGGTCACAGCCTGACTCCTGCAGACCAGACCAGGCACCATCCCCTCCAGCAAATGGTCTCACGTTGTCAAGAAGAGAAGAAAAGGCCCGACTCCACAATCCATTTCACAAACATCACCAACCTGGTCCTAGAGACTTGGTCTGCAATCACACTCAAGCTGGACAAAGAAATAGTAGAAATGATCCAGCTGAATATTTTTAAACTGTCCTGCTCAACTGAGTTTTAGGACTGTCTTCTACGAGAATTTTTCCCTGGCACAACCAGAATATAATTAATGAATTAAAAAAATTCAAGAATGGACAAAATAGAAAGAATTTGTGACATTAGGGGCATGAGGCTATTCGAATTTGGAGTGCTGGGGAACAAACAGATGATGTACAACACGACAAAACAACTTCAAGTTTGGACCATCCAAAATCTACACAGTCAGCACAAAAATCGAGAATACTGATTTAATTCTAGAAAGATAACAAAAAGACCAAGGCAAAGTAACAATCTATCTAACAGTCTAACAAAGACTTCCCTAATTATTTAGCACATCATCTATAGCCTCCAAAGCACTGTTTTAACTCAACATACAAGGCTGCCTTTGTCCTGGAGAACTTGACCTGCAAGAAGGTAAAGGCTGAAGGACAACACCAAGTAGTGAAATGTCCATACTTTCAAAGCAGTGTCAGTCAAAAGTAAAATTAAGTGCTTTTTCTATAGGGGTTGCAAAATCCCAACTTTAACACTAATTTTGTCTTTGACCTTAGCCCTATTTTTTAAGCCCTGCATCTTCAATTTGACATTTGCAAAACTCAGCTCGCAGGAATCTATTTCAAGGGAGGAATCTAGATTGCCCTTTGGGGACCAGAATGCAACCAAAACTCTTCAGAAAACTGTGTTATTTGCTGTGCGAGCTCCTAACTGCTCCGGTTCTGTCTGTGTAAATTCTCTGACTCAGCTGCTGCTGACATCTCCTCCTTGTTTAATATTATCTGTGAATTTCATTCCCGTGCAATTCAATTCCACTACCCGATAATTAATAGAGATGTTAGATGAGACCGGACCTAACACAAATTCTCCAGATACCCTGCAAGATACCTTCCATAAACTTGTTACATTATCATTTATCATGATTCTTAGTTTACAATTTTTCAAGTGGTTTCCAGCCCACATGACTGATTTCCCCTTCAAGCCAATATGAATTAATTTTTCTATTAGGATTTCCTCATAATCCAGGGAATGGGCTAGAATGACCTTATAAACCTTTTATGTCTTTAATCTCTTGATGTTACACAGAAGAATGAGATTTCTTATAAAACTCCAATAGCTCTTTGAATTTCTCCAGTTGCACCACAGCACTACTTTAGGACAGGGAAATCAATGTAAGGGAGAGGAAGACCTGAGTTGCAGCAGAATATGAACTAATGAGTACGTGGTCATCCACCAAAATCATCATCTGACAACCCAAACTGCTCCCTCACAAAGCAGCATCTGAAATGTCCTTTCTGTCCACTGCATCCTTGGTGAAGAGGCTGTAGGAAAGACCCAATTCAAACTGGTCCTACCATTTCAGGATGCACTTGAGTTTCTTTGAGTTTCATTCGTTCATTTCATTTTATTCTCTGTCCTGGTTATCTTTTATTTAGCTACTGTAAAAGAAGTGAAAAAATGTCCCATTTTGCCTTTATTTTTCCTTGTCATTTTTGCTACATCAAAGAGTAATTGGGTTTCCACTAAAAAAAGTATCAGAATCATTCCTAAAGGAGTGTTGTTCAGATCTGTTAAGTAGTGACAAATGACCTGTTTTAACTTTCCTTTTGAGGTGAATATTCTGATGAAAAGACCACTGAACCATATGCACTTACAGTATTTGGCGTTTATAGAACACATTTTTTTTCCCTTCAAGGATCCTGCCCTCTTTTTCCCACCCCCAACATCTTATACTAGAGGCAAGAGGCTGGTAAATGTTGTAAGGATACAAGCTTTATTCTTTTAGGATAAAAAACCCCTCTTTTATTTAAAATGAAATTCTTCTTAAAAATGAAATGTCATTAAATATTTTATGAGAGCAGGGGAGCTCTTAAGCTTGTCAAGCTTGTGAAATTTATTCTTGGGTATATAGGTATATACCTAAAGCCTAATACTTGTGCTAATCTTGAAGCCTGGGGAAAGAAAGGACTGGGGAGATGTTTGTAAATATTCAGAAATATTTGTGTTTCTTTGCTGGTGTCTCAACTTCCTACGAAATTTACAATGATAAATCTGTTGTGCATCAACTGGGTGAGCAGTGATTTTTATGTGCAGACACAAATACAGTGATGGACAGGAAAATTAATGCTAGTTAACAAAAAACTACCAGTGGTAGAGCATTTATTGCCACGCTTTCCAGCCACTCCTGAGGAGGAGGATCTCTATTGGAGGATTTTTTATACGTATCTGTGAATAAAACCTCCCTCACTAGGACAGGAGTCAAGAACTTGAGCAAACTGAAGTGTGGATTTTAAGAAGAAAAATGCACATGAACATTTCTTTGTTACATCTGCTCAGGATTGAATTTGCTAATGTATTTAGTTAATGAATCAAAATCTGCTTTAAGAAACCATCCTGGAAAATGGCTAGGAAAAGGGCGATTTATCTTTAAGTCACAGGCCCCGTCAAACAAGAGACTGCCTTGTATAATGAAGTACTGCTAACAACATCTTTCTTCTTAACGAGCTGCAAATTGTCTTACAAACTAAACCTGCTCCCGAGAAAAATGACATAAAGAAACCCAAGACGCCTTGCTGGGGGACACATTCATGTCCACAGTTGTGTCTCCAGCCACACAGGGATGTTGTCAGGCAGAGGTGGTGGGGTGATTTCGTTTCTCTGTGATTTTCTATCCAGAGGGACCCCACCTCTCCAAAGTTTGAATATTGGAAAACATTTCCTTTTAAAGTAGCTTTTATTTTTTATAAAAGTGAGAGCAAAATATTTTTGAAAGAATTTTGAAAGAATACTTTGAAAGAACAATTTCAACACAAATAAAAAATAGAAGCGTTTTGTTTGGGATACGTCAAAATGAAACTATGGGAACCTGCCCTTCTTTTTTCTTCCTCCAAGACAAAATTAAGGGCTGGGTATACATAATTTCACCGACAATTTTGATTTCAAGAGTGCTGTAACTTCTGATAGACAAAGATTCCGCTGAAATGTGCCCTACGTGCAGTGCAGGTAATGCACGATTTAGCACAGAGGGAGCAACACACACTCCATGGGGACTTTTGAATCGTAGCACCCTTCATGAAGCTGTTGACACACGTGCAAAAATCCACCATGCATGTGACAAGAATAACACCTCCCCCCCAGACTGGTAACACTTGTGTAACGCCGGGGGAAGCAATCACACAAGGTGTAAGAAAAGCCAGACCTTGCCTTACACAAGGGCAACTTCTCTGTCTTGCTTGGGTATCTAACTTGGGCACTAGTTTTAGGTGCCTGCTGAACTGGTCCTATAAGTGACATTTGTATTATATATATATATATAAATACATATACAAAAAATAAAAATACATATAATACATATAAATAGATATTATATTGCAAGAGGATACTCATTAGGTGTTTGGACTTCCCTGTGGAGGTATTCACTGGCACCTCCCAGGTCTCCCGCTGACTGCACAGTGGTGGTGGACTGGCCCATTAGGAGCTTGATCTTTAATCCCAAATTGCATGCCCTAGGGAGGTGGGCTGCATTTCACTTAAAGCTCCTACAATGTGGCATTGCCTTCAAAGTCATGGGAGGGGTAGACAAGAATGCCCTTTGCTTTGCTTTAGGGCTTGTGCAATTTGATGTCTTTATAAAATAATTATTCTGGGAGGTGCCAAAACATTTGCCATCGTTCGTGTTGAGGAAACATTATACACCTGTGGTGCCAACTGACTTTTTCCATACTATTTATGATCGTTATCAGACCAAAAAACCTTTCTGCAATATTAGCCAGGCAGTGATGTGCCAGTCTCACAGCCTGTGATCCCCCAGCAGCTCCCTGGATGAGGAACCAGTTTGCCAGCAAAGCTGGACTGGGGAAGGGCACATTTTGTACTGGAATGCAGAACTAGTGAGATAAGCTGATCTGGCCAACTCACAGCTGTGGAAAGATTGTCCAACATCTCACAGTGCCACTGCTGGGCATGCAGAGCTGGCAAGGTGCAGGAATTAACCTACTGACATGTTAGCAGAGTTAAGGAGAAAAAAAAAAAGCCACAGAAAAATCTCTTTACCGTACCAGAGCTGCCCACCAACACAGTATTCCCAGTTTGCCCTTGAGCCAGTTCCACAGTAATTCTTTTCATCTGGAATTCCTCCCACTGCCACCCACCAGATCACACTTACTAATGTCATCAAAGATCTCCAAGCACTTCACCCAAAGTTCCTGCTCCCAAATGGCCTAAGCAGTGTAAAAATGAAGCTAATTCCTACCCAGTGAATCCAGGGCCAGGGCAATTGCATCTGCCATGGCATGTGATCATCTCCCCAGTCCTCAGGAGCTCTGTCACTGCTCTCCCCCTTTCCAGGATCCTTCAAAGGCCCTCTACCAAGAGCTTCCTTAACTCTCTATTCTCCACATGAGTGTCATGCGCCTTGGTAAGTAAGACAACAGGACTAATATAGTGAGCAACAGAGGCAGAAAAGACTTCACAGCTTGCCCTTTCTACTTCCCTTTGTCTTCCCCTCTCTTTTCCATCACACACAGCACTTGCTCTCCTACATTGCTGAAGATTTTGTTTCATCTGTATTTAAAGCTGCTTTTCAGCTCCACTCCCGGCCACGCACAGCGTGTCTCACTGTTTGCACCAGGAGTGTGCAATGGATGTGGGGTCTGCATAAATTAAAGGCTTTCGGTAGAAATGCAAGATCATGATTTTAATAACTCAATTCACTCCTCCTGGAAAACCAGTCAGCAGGTTTTTTTCACCATGACTTCTGTATTAATAACTGTGCAGAGCTCTGCGTAGGGCTCTTTTCTCATAATGGCTAAAAAAGTTTAATACATCTTTTGTTCCTAGATTACTATTTTCAAAATGTCTAACACAACCTTACCTACATCATTATTTACCGACTAAGAAAGGTACGTATGGGATATGCATACTCACATGTACATAAAGGACATTAAATAATTTAAGACCTTTTTTAGACATGTTTACTAATCTAAATTTTCTCCTTTTAAATTTACTCCCACTTCTACCAAAGAAAATACGTTTAATCTGTTAATGTTGTTTTAAGGATCTGATACTCTCTCCATTAAAGTATCTTTCTCTGTCTGGGAAGATGACACATCTTCTTTACTAAGGCTCGTCAATTGTATTCTCTCACCTGGCTAGCATGGCACTTTATGAATTTGTTTTAACTCCTGTTACACATAGCAAGAATACCCATCTGTTGTAAACTCAGGGGGAGATGCTCAGAGCCCTCCAACAGCTCACACAGTCAGTACAGCAAGGGGCTCGAAAGACATTTTGGAAAGCCATAAGGGTGGCTGAAATCAGAAGATGTTATGTCAGCGCAGAAACACTGCCAAGAGTTAACAATATTTAGTAAAGGAAATAAATTTTTTAAAATTTTATTTCTATCTGCAGAGGAGTAGCTATTGTAGGAAGGTGGCAAAGGGCTACTGGACTTTCTACCTTTGGCAAGTGGTTGACTCACACCCCAGGTCCGCAGTGATGAGCAGTCGTTACTAACCGAAGAGCCTGCAATTACATCTTCCCTTTCTCTCTACCCAAACAATCTTCCAATTGCTTCTTTATTATTATTCACGTCACGGTAAGGTCTCCAGAAGGCCTGGCACTGCGTAAAAGGCCATGTTTACCAGCAAGTATTGACAAAACCGGAGAGTGGAATAGCTGGGAGGGGCAAGGCATGAAGAAGCTGAACAAGATCACCTGAAAGATCAATGGAGAATATTTGTTTGGCAGTCTTTGACATGGCCACTGCTTTCAGCTACTTGATGGGAAGGAATTAACCTCACATCCAATGAACCTGCTGTCTACGGCCCTGGTGAGGTGAAGGTGGAATTCACCCCAGAGACTGATAAAGAACGTTAAATTCATAACTGAAGAACGTCAAAGCAAAAAGAGTACCCTAAATCCCATCCTTATTTTAACACATTTCTACTGTCTTTCTGCTGTTTAGTTATGTTGGGAGAGCTTGTCCTGGTAGAGTTTAGTAGAGGTTAACCTGATTTCATGTCCCTGGTGCAGTCAGGGCTCACAGTGTGGCTTTCCTTTAGGTAAGAGGGTTGTCTTAACACCTGGTCTAGCAGAGCTAAGAAAAGGACCGTTCCTAATATGCTAGGCAGAGGAAGGAGTGGAGAATTTTCCTACAAATGTGAGGAAATGCTTAGGTTCTTTCCCACACGGAGCAGGCAGGCTGCCTGATCAATGTTCTCAAGAGCTGATAGCTGCAGGGACATCTCCCAGCTAACCCGCTGCAGACATCAGCTCCACCAGCCCCTCCAGATGAGGTGGGTGAGGAACCCTCCCTAGTCTTGCTAGACAGTATGAAAACACAGCTGAAAGAACAAGGAAAAGATAGAAGACAGTCTTTTCTTTTTTCTCTTTTTCCCAATAAGTTTTTCCAAGCTGTGAGGCAGAAGAGGCTATTTGCCATCAAGCATTATCAGCTTGCTTTCACGCTACTGAGCAGCTACACTGAGCTCAGTCTGCCCAATCCTGCCTTGATCCAAGAGGCTGAGATGAAAGCTGTCTGCAACCTCCAGCCTTCCTCTTCTGATACCCTCCCTGCTAGTGGGGTTTTTTTTTATTTATTTATTTTGCTTTCACTTGGCAAATTTTGCCAGCGACAGAGCACTCCACGGGATGCTGAGCCACGAGCTTGAATCAGGAAAGGCAGTATCCTAAATGGGTACAGAGCCACACTGCCTCCAAGGAAGCCTCTGGTCCTTGGAGTCAGAGTAATCTTATATTTGAGCCAACTTTACTGAAGGAATAAACAGTTTGTAGATATTATTGATATGCAGATGCCTACTCTGCTGAAGGTGGGTTCTGGGTTTATATCATCTTTGTCCCATGGATGTAGTTGGTGCCTCAGGGTCATGTAAGGAGAAATTAGTCTTAGAGCAGTGGGAAAGGCTCCGTGAATGCAATTGGAGAAAGGCTTATTTAAAAGTACAGCTGTTAGCGTGAGAAAAATTGAGAATCTGGCCAGTAGCAATTTTGCAATTACAGGTTTCAAGATGCCAAGTGAATGCAAGTAACTTTTCTACTTAAGCAATAAAGGATTCAATATCCAACCGATGTGCTTATTACAAATGTGGTAATAGAGATGTCTACAGAGATTTTATTGGTTGCTGTTTAGCTTAGTGTTCATAAATGACTGATACTTAATTAATTGAAGGAAGTATTACAAAAAACAATCTGCTTACAAAGGCTCCTTTTAACCAGCAGTTGTCATATTAATTCTGATCTCAGTGAGGTAAATTCTAAGTTATTATGTTTTCTCAGATAAACTAGCAAATAAACATGAAAAGAAACAGTACAGGTGAAATACCTGAAAAAAATACTTTCGTGCTTTTTTTTTTTTTCCTCTAGGTAAGGACTGTGTTCAGAAATCACTCTCATTCTTTTAAGTGATATTTTTTTACTGCTCTGAGGGCAGGGGTACAACATACCCAAGCAGATACACACTGTTATCCCCAAAATGGAGTAGATATACCAACTAGGAATGGACCCTTTCCTGTGTTTCCTGTGGAAGCCTTAATTGACAAAAATGATGCCAGGATTTGTTAAAACTTGTGATTTAACAGTTTGATGTTTGAGGGTGAGTGCTCAGTGTAGACTTGCCCAGTCTATGTGGTTGGGGCAGACCCCAAGCACAGGAACATTGGGGTTTTTTTGTCCTGGGCTAGGGAAAGCACGAGCAATCTCAAAAGTCTTCATCAAGATTTCATACATCCAGCTTTGTTTTCCTGCTCTGCCATGGTCTATCTGAATGACCTTGTCCAAGTCATTCTCCTGGCTGGGCTGCAGACTGCAGAAATAACTGTGAATGGGCTAGAGGCTGTCCCCACAGCAACGGGATCAGGCATTTCATACAGCCAGCTTCACCTGGCCTTTCAGAAGACTAAACTAGCCTACAGTGACTCCTATGTTGCCAGAGTGGATTTTAAATCCATCTTCAGCATTTAAAACCACGCTGCAGTCTGAACTCTAGATGCAAGTGACATCTCCCTGCTCCTCCTCTGGCGAGCAGAGAGACCAAGACTTCCCAACTTACAGAGGGGAAGTTAAGATAAACATAATCAAGGCTATAATTTCTTCCAAAGCTACAGCAAGTAATGATTAAACAATTACTACCCTTCACAACCATATTTTTCAGGAAATACAAGCAATTTCGCTAGATTTTGCAGCCCAATAGCAGCTGTTTCAAAACCAGAGCAGTTTGCCGAAGCCCGCTTGTACGGCTCCCACAAAGGTCCCTTGACAGACCTGGGAAGAGCTCACCCACAGCCAACTTTCAGCCAGCCTCACCTAGGAGATCTCAACCAATTTGAACTCCAGAAGGAGACAAGAGGTGGGACAAAGTGAGAGCTGCTCACAGGACTTGAGGGAAAGAAAAAAACCTACAAGATATGTTTGCAGCTCTCAGAAGGAGCAGGAGAGCAGATGTAACAGTTCGACATTGCCTCTGTGGTTCCCAAACCAGTATAGGTTGAGACTTAACCCATGTCATCTGCAGTCTACATCTGGAACACCTAAGCAGTTTTTAAACCCATTGTATTATTCTTAGAAGAACTTTACTTAAGACAGAGCAAAATTTACCAATATTAGTGAAGCAACCCGTCCTTTAAGAAAGTAAGGCAACCTAGAAGATCCTGATGGGTCTTTATGGTGTAGGAAAGTTTAGCTGAGAAAGCTCCCAAGGACATGGACGAGCAAGTGTGATGAACAATTCTCCACACTGAGTAAGGGCAGCCAGATTTGACCCTCTTGTTCACATTCCTATGAGGTCTATCTGCAACCGTCCCTTCATGTCATGACTTAAGTAAAAAGAAATACAAAACCTCATAGTTACAGCCACAGGGATTGTTCCTTTTCCTGAACATCCAGAGGCTGATCTATCCCAGATGTATTTCAAGTATTTCTGGTTAAACACATCTAGACACCTCAAAACAAGCAACACAGTCTTGGGTTTCTACAGTCTTTGCTCAGAGGTGCAGAGAGAGGGAGGTCAGTAAATAGCCTGGGAGCCTTGATTAGACCACTGTTTCAGCCATGGCTTGAAGGAGAGCAAGAGTTTTTTGCCCACAACTTCCTAACCCTCTAGCTTGGTAGATGGGACAACGGAGATGTCAGAGAGGGGTCTTACCTGGTGAACTCATCTATAAAAAGTAGTAATTTATTCCCTGCAGCTGGAGCCAAAGAGACCAGAGGAGGTGAGTCTCTGGGGACACGCCATAGCTGAACACCAGTCCAGGTTTAGGCCTGATTGTGGTCCCACAACAATGTCCTTACCATACCAGAAAAAGAAAGACTGTGCCAGAATGTGTTTCTTTCTTGGTAACACCAGGGACTCTTCCTATCCTACCTATTCCTTGTAATCGTTAGCTTTTCTCTAAAGTGTAGTCAAGAGATTTTGGTGGCTTTACCTGCCTTCACCAATAAGCGGGTAGAAAGCTCCCTGCTCTGTCCAATTTTAAACCCAGGTACTTAAGGGCATTTATTCCTTCATCCAGAAGACGATACACAACAGCTGCTTGAGGGATGGGAGATGCTGGGCTGGTACTCAGCGCTGCTCACACTCAGACATCTATGCTTTGGGAAAACCTTTCTCTGTGTGAATTATCTACTGATCAATTATTCCAATAAATTTCTAATCCAGACCAGATTATTTTTCCTTTGCTTTTATCTTTAAAAAAGGAGGAGTTGTAGGGACCCTCCTAGTAAAAAAAAACTATTGCAAGTGACCCCATCCTAGCTTTGCCAAGTTCAGCTAAGGTTTCTCTACACAAGAAAAGTAATCTGGATTGAGAGAGTAGAATGACTATTTCTGTATAAAGTTGGTTTATAATGATGTTAGTCCAGATTATCAGTGTTCTCTGCTGAACTACTTTAATCCTGAATTTAAAAATAAGCAGATGGAAAGAAAGCACTTTAATTCTTCAATAGCAGGGTGGTCTTTGCAATGAACAAAAAGATAAAATTTGTTCAGGGATATTTAATCCAGAATAACTTGTATTTCTAAGCACTCCTTGCATTCAGGACTTTCCAGCAGCAGCAAGGACACCTTTTCATTTCCACACACTCAACTCAAACAGCCACAACTCTGCACAAAGCAATTTCTGTAACATCTCGAGCGACGGAAACAAATTCCAATGGTCCCACCTGGCCTTTTTACTAAAGCAAAAAGACCAATAAAATCAACCTATGTCTCTGCTTCACTTTTTTGAGAGCAGGGACTGGCTTGACTTTTTTTTTTCCCTGGTAAATGAACAGTAAAAACCAAATTATAACTTCAGGATCAGGCCGGTAGTTGCAAGAGCACTATCTCCTTCATTCCTGAGGATTTCTTTGAAAAAAGGGGCCAGAAGAAAAAAAGAACAAAACAAAACAAAACCGAAACA
>JAOXNG010000021.1:115073580-115086123 GCA_028566535.1 Scolopax minor | reverse complement strand
GGTGCAAAGCTCATCAGTTGTAGAGCAGTTCATATTTCTCCAATCTAACCCTCCTCAGGAATCAGAGAAATGAAAACCTGGATGGTACTTTTTTTCCTAAACCAGGAATGGGAAGAAAAAAGCATTATTATTATTATGTTCATCTTGAGTGGTCAGCAGAATCTGGGACACACTTTTACAAATATTGGATTTTCTCTATCTATAAACATTTACATAAGAAAATGCACAGAATAACCTCATTTAAGTGGTTTATTTTTTCATTTCTGTTTTACTGAAAAAGTGGGAATGACAAATTTCTTATTTTCTAAAGATGTAATTAACTTCCCCTCACCCCACATAGCAAAGTGCCAAATAGCTTTCCTATGGATCCAGGAATTTAATTAAAGTACAGAAACTAAGTTTTTAAAAATCATTTTTCCTAGTTAAATAAAATGGTCTTAAATATCCTAGATGCATAAGCAGGGTTGGAGAGCTTTTAACAACATGTTTTTCATCTAGGATGAAGTTAAACCATAACCTGCACAAATTGAATCAGATCTCCACAAGATTTTACTATAGCATTACAGTGGCAGATCTCATCCTTCCAGATGGGAATAAAGAATCTTCCCACTTTGATTCCCAACTAATTTCTTTACTTTGAACATGCTAGCAGCTAAGAAAGTTGATTATGTCAGTGGTATAAAGAAAAAGTGCTCTGCATTGAGACAAAGCTTAGTGGTATTGGCATTAATTTAACTCTTCAACAAATTCCACTGCCTGCTACCTACTCAGTGCTTTTCGCAGGTTAAATGGTTTCGCATTTTTTTAACTTTGGTAAGAACCCTGAGCTGCATGAAGTTGTTTTAATTTAAATGTTTTATATAAATGACAGTAACTATATATCTCAGTTCTAGCTTATTCTAAGTAGATTAACACAGATGCCAGAATTTTAAATTAAATATTAAGGACAATTTTTGTTGAAATATAAACATAATTGAAAATCTCATCACTTCATCTGATATAATTGGTTTTTAGCATTTTATTATCTATCTATTTTTCCTGCTATTTCAGTTTACATAGTGTATTTTGTATTGCAATATTGAAATAATAGGTAATAAGAAGTCAGGAAATCCATTTATTGGACGGATTACAACCCACCTGACATCAGCTGTTTCAGTGTTAAATGCCTAGTCTCATCTAGTTAGTTCAGTCCCTTAATAATCATCTTCACCATGAGTTGCATCATAGACTTATCTTAGAACTTTTTATTAGATGGGGATGAAAAATCTTTTGGACATGACTGTCTGTCTCCAGGGACAATTGATAGTTAGTTCAGACCAGCTACCTAACCTTCAGGTGGCTGAAGTCAGGTTGGATGAATGTACTCTTAGAGACTAAGATGGCCATTTGCATTTTCAGCTGCCATCATTCATCCAGATGCTCTACCAAAGATATCACTCCTTGGAATGGGGCTGAAAAACCTGGTCAGGAAGGGCATGGAAGCTTTCTTCTGCACAGAAATTGTGGAATATTTCAGTAAGTCTGTCCCACTTCTCTAATTGGTGTTAACGTGGCTCCATGGACAGATGCAATTACGATTCACAGCAAACACGAAAGACTGCATCCGTCTACCATGAGACAATCCTGGAACAGCCTCATCACGACAGGCTGGCACTTCTCCTTGGTTCCTGGATCAATCTTCCCCCTGAAATGGTGTTTTTCACAGGCCAGCCATTGCATATTCAGACATTCCTAGGCAGTAAATGAGTTAAAGTCCAGGCTGTTGTCCAGGGAATATCAGGGCTCATCACCCCTCTGTAGAGGGCGTTTTTCTTTCAGTCATGAAGAGAGTAAAACAAGTTAATGCAATGCCATTCCCCCAAGAGAAGGTGCAGCAGCCTCAGGAAAACCAGCAAAAGAGGAGAAAGGGACCATCAGGAAGCTTGAAGGTTAACACCATGCCCTTGGCATTCTCTGCATAGGAAAGCTGCCAAGAGTTTCCTTTGTCATGCTGCTTTTTCTGAAGACCTTTTGACTTCACTTATCAGGTGAATGAAAAGCTGCACATGAAACAAATGATGTTTGTGAGACCAAATGTCGCCACAGCATTCTTCTCGCATGATGGTCTTTACTTCTCAATGTATTTTCCTTTGGAAACATTATTTTCCCCTCTTTTCAGATACTCCTGCTTGCTTCCCTTTAGATCCCCTCTCCAGACCCACACCAGCACAGCCTGTTCATGATTTCTTACCCACTACAGCAGCTCTGAATTTTATTTGTTATATGCAGCAGCATATATATGTTCATATATGTTCAGCAATGTACAAGATTTATTTCACTTCCAGACTCTGTCATCTTTTGGGACAGAGGTTATTTTTACCAGTCCATTTCATAAAACACATACTTATTGTTGAATAATAATAGTAATAATAAGAAGCACAAAAAAAAAAAAAAAAGATGAGTGAACGATTTAAAATGTTCATCTGAGGAAACATATGACAAGGTAGGAGATGACATTGGATTTAATCAACCCATATCTATCAGCAATGTGGGTAGAGTAAAGGAAGATATCCATTATCCCCTTCCAGAAACTAGTGGCCATTGTACCTACACAAATATATATTTGCTTGACTACCCATAGCCTTCATCTACGCCCCTCTAAAGACCCAATTAATACTCATATCTGACAAGCTAATGCCAAATGTTTTCTCCTTGTTTCCTGCACAGGTTTTCCTTTCACTGAGGAGAAGGTGGTTTAACAGCACCAGGAGCTTAATGGTTGGCAGGTAAACACCTCCTGGAAGAGACGGAGGGGTCTCTGTTCGTCTGAAGCTCATTTGTCAGTGATTTATAGCAATTCAGCTCCTCAATAAAGACAAATGTTGGTGTGAGCTAATGCTTTGCTGGAGCCATCAGGCTGAAGGGGCCTGTGATTGGCCTGTGGGATACCTCATTCCTTACTGTTCTTCATTTAGTATAATGGAAATAAAGAACTCAAAACAGGAGGGTCTGACAGGATAATAGGCTTGTGATGCTCTGAAAATAAACATCTACCTCCGTTTTGACATTTATTATCTATAAACTGCTTGGCTTCTTTTTGGCAGTTTTATCATGTCAGGAGACCATTATCCTGTCACAGCACTGTGTTGCACTGACATTATCTCTTAAGCAAATTTTGGTATTGAATTTACAGTTCTGTGGATATTTCCAGCTTTACACTGCTGAAGGCTCAAAGCAAGGTAGGGCAGGTTTTTAAACACACATGGGACTGCACCAAGGTTCGTGGGGTTGACGAGCTCAGGTACTTGGTAAAGAAGAATGGGTGCTGGTGGGAAAAGTCCTAGGGACTGATAGACAGGAGGTCTTTTTCCTTCCTTGCACTGGAGCAGGGCATCCTACATGCACAAAGAGCATGCTCTCACCACAGAATCACAGCTTCTCAGTGGATGCTAATAATTCTTTTACTGTGTGTGGAAACAAAGTAAGAGAATAACCTGGTAGTACCATGCATCTTATGAGGCATTATCACCCTAAGCATGTGCCCAGTAATGAAATCTTAAAATAGAATGTAAACAAAGCCAACATTAGTTTGCATCAATTTGCTTCTGCATGAAGATAAAAGTTCTAAGACTGGCTAGATAGAGTTACTGACAAAACCAACCCAAGGCAACATGAAAATGATGTTCATTCTGCCATAGTGTTCTGTAGTGTTTCCAATGCCAAACAAACAAAAATATTTTTCGAATGCACTTATTTAATTATGGAGCCAGTGAAAAACCATTGTTTATAGTCTGCTAACACCTCAAGAAATAAGTGCTTCCTGGAAAAAACTACAGAGACAGTGTCTCAATATCTCAAAGAGGTATTGTTTTAGGGAAATTGATAACTCCTCAGTCCAGGGACTTGTAAGAACCATCCCTTTTGTTTGCCTAAGCAATGATTTATCATGTTATAGTAAAAAGAAATCTATGGAAAACAGTGACCATAGCCTTTTGCAGACAGTTAATTCAGAGACATAATTCCTAGGATAGGGAGAGTTGATCAAAACCTTCCAATGTTAAGAGTCTGTATCAGCATTCAATTTAATTTATAAAATGCACCATAGGTCCTGTAGAGCAACTCCTGTCTCCTTCATAAACTGATACCCACCTTTGCAAGGCTGTTACCTCTGCAGTTTGACCACTTTTATTTATGCTTTACCTGCAGTCTGAGTTTCCTGCTTCTGTTACCCAACTTCACTTCCAAAGACTTCACTTCCTACTGAGGGACTGAATTTCTAGTGTATGATGTACAACCATGGTAAGGAGGTTACAAGTGTTAATTTGGAAGCTTTACAGTCTCTCCTCTTTAGAATTTCATGCTATTTCCTACTTGCAAAGATGGCAATCTTGCCATGCTTGTCTCCATCATTTCTAATTTCAAGTACCTCAGGTTTTGTTCAACTACCTTCAAATTGCTTGTCTGTAGCTCCAGAAGGTGAAAGTTTGGCACAAAGGGCTCTGAGATACTGCCTAGCTCTGACAAATATGTACAGTTCTTGATGGATATCACATAACACTTACATATAGCCACCATAACAAACATAAAAATGTCTCCTGTTTTCAATGACAAGGTAAGCATTATCTAATTGCCATTTTTTCCTTATCTCCAATTCTCAGTGCATGAGTTTTCTGCACTACATCCCTGTCATTTCCTAAGTTTGGGATTGGAAAAGCTTGTGAATGGACTCATGGAATTGCCTTTTAAAAAATAGCCGTTACTTATAAAAACAATCCTTTTTTTAAGCTGTAGTGTCCTGTTTTTAATAGCTTTTCTATCTTTAAGTCAGGATTCCTCCTGTTTTCAGACATCTTCCCTTCTGAAGTACACTAAGGAGTCATTCTTAGGTAGGAGTCAGATGCCAAAAAAAAAGTCCCATGCCAAGGGAGGAAAATGTTCCAAAACATATTTCCATGGAGAAAGTATAATGCTACATGACCATGATGCTCAAGTTTAGTATATGCATTCGCATATATTTTATCCACAGAAATCTCAATGTTTTAATGCCAGTGGTTTTCAGACCTTTTTTCTTTTTTTTTTTAACTTTTCTTTCCAGCCAGAAATTTTACCCTGGGCAATTATCACAGCACCATCCTCTATCTGCCAAGAAGCTACAGGAGTCAAGTAGCACATCTGTAATGATTAGGAATCAATGCGATTGACATGGTAGCCTGACACAAACATTTACAGAAGTCCTCCTGTTGCAACATGCTTTTGTTTTGCACAGTAATTGAGAGGTATAATATAATTTGTTTTTTTCTGGGTTCCCTCTGTGGTTAGTGGAGAGGCAAATGGCCCGTGGGGGAGAATGATCCATCTTGTCTCAAAAGCAGTGGGATAAATTTCCTTTCATTTGACTCCCTGTGACTGGAAATGGCATCATGGCACTGAGTGTAGCATGAGCCAAATCTCTTTGCAGGTTGCTTGTCAGTATTGACCAGGTTCCCACTGAGCATAATGGCAATTTAAACACTTTCATGAATCCATCTAGATGTGGGTGCCAACACTTAGGTGTCTGAAGCTGGAGCTGAATCCAAGCCTCTATAAGAAGCTCAGAGAAGAGGCCTGATTTTTAAAGAGCCAAGGCTGAGTGAAGCTAATCCTACTCAAACCCTACCTCACTTGATATCTTTTTCAGGCTCAGACTTTTTGTTTCAGTGGGCTCCTGAACATTATACAACCCCACATCATTTAATTGATTGTTCTTTGTCCAAATTAACAGATCATCTGCAATTACATCCATCAGCCAAAATTCTCCAAGATCCGCGTTTACAACAAATACTTTTGTTTTATTGAAAAAAGTAAAGGGTTTTTCCAGATATTTCAATGAAGTCAGGTTTTAACTTCTAAATTTTTTGGTGTTTTTAAATATGCTGGGGCAATCTGATATTTTTTTTTCTTGGTAAACACCTATCTTCAAAAGAGGATTCTGAAAACTTCATTCTTACTTTCTTGAATCAGAGTTGCCAAAAAAAATTTGACTGGCATCCAACACTGAAACATATTCCCTTTTCTTCCTTTTTAACTTTCTAGTGACATTAAAGATTATGTGTAGTAAACAAAAAAGCCTAATACATAATGTAAAACATAGCTGGTGTTGGAGGGTGAGGAAGAAAACAATTTAGCTTTAGGACGCCAATGGCTGCTTTATTCAAAGTTTTTGGCATGACAGACAGTGGCATTAACACCAAGTCCCTCAGATCAGTACATGTCAAAAAAACATCAGAAAGATACAAAATTATGTGGGTATTTTGGCCAAACATGTAAACTGTTATATGTTTTCATACCTTGTTGGTGAGTATAACTGTAACAAACAAGACTTTGTCTTGTACTGGCAAGTGAAGAGCAGGAAGACGTAAAAGAGAAAGAAAACTGAGGGAGGAGAACATCACTGCCTTAATTATGTGTTGGAGAAAGAGTTTGAAATGTATTTTTTCTTTACTTTACATCTTCTAAAAAATTAACTTAATAAGCTACTATTAAAATGAAGGTGAATTAAAGTGAGAGGTAAAGAGGTGTAGGGTTTTTAATAAATAATGAAGCAGCCATATGTTTTTATATTCTTGAAGGCCACAGCCACTCTTCCTAGATTCAGTTGTTTGAATGGTAGAAAGAACAAACAATTTAACCTGAAAGACATCCAGAAATTAAAAAGATAGATTTCTGCAGCTAATACCAAAGTTGGTCAACATTTTTGACTGGGAATTATTTTTCATTTGAAATACAGACTATCACAGGAATCCATTTTAGTGATGACACTAATCCTTTAGTGAAAAGATTGCATTAATTCTCTTGAAGAATTTACATGGCTTCAGAATTGATGAAGAAAATGCAAGTTTCCTCTACAGGAGGAAACTTTATCCAAAGACAATTATCTCCATGGAGGAAACCTCCTAAGAATGAAGGAAGCTATAAAGCCTATAAACTCTACAGGAGTAAGTGCAGAAGTTAAGAGCTCTAATGACTAAGGTGGCTGAGCATAGAAACTCCACACACTTCTCAGATCAAAGCTAAATGAGTTTCTCAAGTGCAGTAATTTACAATTAAAAACTCAGTGAAAGGTATGCAACTGAATAGCAAATGTGATGTTCCATCCTGAGGGAAATACCGAGATTTACAGATTTGGAAACTATTTTCCCAAATATTTTAATCCTAAACCAGGATGAAAATTTTAAAGAAATTGCTATGTAGCTCCTAACTTTTTCAGTTTGAAATTATAACTTCTCTGAGAAACACTAAACCTAAATTATTTTCTCCTTTTTTTTTTAATTAAACTTTTCTGAACTATAAATTTCATCTTTGTTTCTGTGCAACTAAACCTCTGTCTTTGCTCAGATTTTTTTAAGGTTTATTTTAATGTTATTAACAATGCCTTATGGTGGTATGGCTGAAGGAAAACTTAAATCCTGTGTGAGTGTATTATACAGGCAAATTTTATTCAGTAGAGACTCAGTCCCCATATATAGCCATCCTAATATGTTCTCATGATAAAATATTAAGGAATAATGGTAATATATGTATACTAATGTATTCAAATAAAGTTCATTTTAAATCTTGGTTTAACGAGGGTATAAGCAAGGGCAGACTTTCTGAGCATCCCAAGCCCATCCAACATTCTGATCCCGATGTGTTGTGTCTGCACAAGGAACTTCAACAAAAAAGGTTTTGTGCCTCCAGTAGGGCCAATTGTCAAGTGTGTTCTTTCACTCTGCAAATAGCATGAGGCTGCCCTTCCAGAGCCTTTCAAAGGGTGAGGCTTGAATGATTGAGGTTGAAATGTTTACTTTCCCTCTGTTGCTAAGGTTCAATAATGATGGAGGACAATGTGCCAACAGCATCTTCTGTGGACAGATCTGAGCTCACTCAGTGTCCACACTTCAAGCTGACAAGAAGCTGCTTAGTCACGCTCAGTGAGACACAGAAGTTCTGATGCCCTATTGAGGAAAAAAAGATACCGTCATTCAAAGACAGTGTCATGCTGCCATTATCAATAGCTTCTAGTCATTGCAGATTGTGGGTTGAATGAACCAATACCAGCCTGCAAAAGACCATGAAATCAGCCACAAAACAAGCAGATTAAAAGTAGATTAATCAGGTGTATCTACAATCCAATGTATTTAAAGTAAAGCTCCTAGGAGCTCCAGTGATATTTGCATTAATCCCTAAAGGCTGTATTACTTTTCTAATGGTGGTTACTGAGACAATTTCAGATGAGAAACTTAGAACCTAATATTTGGAATAGCATGGACTATTTAAGGTAGATGAGCCCTGACATATTAAGATATGAGTTCTACTCTGATGCAAAAAGTCTCCATAAGTTCGAAAAGTCCAGACATCATCTTTTAATTGTGCTCTGACTGCTTTCCCCTGAAGCACAGATCTCTTTTGGGCTGGTGATTTGAACAATGTGTTGTGCTTCAGAAATGTGCTGGAAAACCAAACCGCACTCAGAACTTAATCCAAAGGCAAATAAAGTAATCTTGAATGTTTGGATTGTACCCTTTGGATGGAGCACAGGAGTCAACTAATAAAGCTCCTCTAAGTTTTTGAGTTTTCTTTTGTTCATCTCCTTTAGACAAATGTTGGAGTAAACAAGATTTGTGGCAGAAATTTTACTTGGAAGAAAATAAGCTTGAGGGAAATAGAAAATATTTGTAAAAGTGAATTTATAAATCTGTACACATGTGAATTCACTGAAAAATTCTGAGGCTATGCAGCGTATTCATCTCACCTAATAGTATCCACCTAAGAAGCATAAAAAGTCCATTCTGTGAAGTATACAAAGGGCACTCTGTATAGCACTGTCATAACTCCAGCCCAAGGCACAAGAGCATAGGATCACATTCAGTTTTGCAGAGCCAAAGTCATACCAGAATGCCATTGACTTATTCACAGTAATCAGTATTATGTATTGCATGGAAAAAATATAATAATAAAAAATGTAGCCCTGCCATTGATTTGATTGATCAAGCACTACAAAATGGGGAGCAACCAACTAATAAACAATATAATGCTGCAGAAATTAAGAAACAGTTATTAAGTTTAAGCCTGTATTTGAGAAACAACCAACCTGTGAAGTGCTCTGGTGCTCTGGTGAAGAGGTCTGGAGCCCTCAATAGAAGAACGACATGGACCTGATGGAACGGGTGCAGAGAAAGGCCACAAAAATGCTCAGGGTGTTGGAGCCCCTCTGCTCCAAGGACAGGCTGAGGGAGCTGAGGTTGTTCAGCCTGGAGAAGAGGAGGCGTGATGAGCTGCAAGTATTTGTATATCACCACCACAGTTGGTCCACACGACAGTCCTCTGGAGTCAACAGTATCCCATTGATCCATGATACTCAGGCGTTTGCAATGATGAGGGTCGATGGTGGTGAGGGGTCCCCAGTTGCAAGTGGGGTATAACAGTAATTTATAGTTTCTGTTGAGTTGTAGTTTGACCAATCAATGTGACAGTTACCTCTGCTCATCCAGTCATTGTCAGACATGGTTGCTGCATGAGCCCCTCTTGCCTCTGCTGCACAAGCAGTGCTGGGTCTTGCAAAGCAAGCAAGTTTTTGGGGCAGGAGGTACAGTTATTTTGAGAACCAAGGACATACATTCTTTGTTATCGGTACATATGTGACAGAAGGCTTGCAAGAAGTGAACTTTGAGTCATCTTGTCTTTCTGTCAGGTTCTTACAAATTGTAGATATAAAAACCACTTAGATTCTAATTTTAGCTGTTCTTTCCAACTTCACTTCTTTCCTCTTCCTCTGTCATCTCTGACACCTTCTTTCACACTCTCCTCTCCATCTCACAGCCCGTCTTTAAGATAGAGTCACTCCTGTGTCCCATCTCTGTCCCTACCACCTCCCTTCTCTCTCCAGGTGCAGAAGGAGCTCTTATTCTTCAGGCACAGGAAGAAGGAAAAGGCAGTAGGAAAAATGAAAGCTCTATGAGGGCCAAGTTCAAGATGAGCCTTGCTAAATAAGTCTTCCTGAGCTTCCGTCCAGATCTGTTTGTAATAAAATATGTGGAAACCCTGCAGAAATCATAGTAGGTTCACGATACTGTGCAGATATACAGAACTAGAACCACAAGAAAATAAAAAGATGTTGTTAGAGATATTCATATGAAACAACATCAAATCATAGAAAATGTCATCTCAGTTTAGATCAATAGTGTTTCTTGCACACAGATATGCCAACAGTCTGTTCCAAAACTTTTCTTGAGCAAAGGAGATTCCTTTATAATGCTTCAGCATGAAATACAATGCCCAATTTTTTGTTTCTGTCTAACCAGTGCAACTGACTTGCTGTGAACAATGAAGAAATGAATTTAATTTGCATTTAAATTCTTCTCAACGACACTATGGATTTAGGTATATACCAATTTTCTACACAAACCAAACCTAGGTTTCACAGTCTTGTTTCACAGGAAAATGCTTATCAACTGGCAGATGCACCCACAGATGCACTCATCCTGACAAAGACCTAAGAAAGACAAAAACATAAACCTGACAAAGCCCACAAAAATTTCCTACCACAGCTCTTGTCACATCCACACAGTAGTGGTCAGTTGAAAGGTGAGGAAGTTCTGGTCCTCAATCAATGTGAGGGGCTATATGACCATATCTGACCACAGATCAGGTGGCTAGGGTCTTGATGGAGCCCCACCAGAGAGAGCCATTTTAAGTTGGTTCTCCTCAGAGAAGTGGGTCTGCAGTCAGGGACTCTCCCTTTGGATCAGGATGTTGCCCAAGGAAGCCCCTTGAGATTAAGAGCCCTCTTAATATTATGGGTGATTATTGTATATGAGTGATTACATTTGACTCATTGACCATAACCTTAAGAATTCTTAAATCTGTTGTATAGTATTAACTCTCAAATGACATTCTGAACTTATGGATTATTAATGTTCGTCAGAGTCTCAAAGGGTTTCAAGTAAAACTTAGTTTGATTTTGTAACCATCTTGTAAAAATAAATCACATTTTTAGTTTCTCAATCAGTCTGGCTTGGTTTTGTGAGGTTTTATGACATTGCCTTATCCCCCTTTGCAGTCTTCTTACAGCTCAGGGATCACACTATGATCCAGCCAAGCTCTGCTTCCATCATCGGCCACTAATAGTGTTCTGAACAATTGTGCATTACAGCAGTCCTTGGTGTGTTGTAAGTTAAACCAGTTTTCAGAATTGCAGAATTTCTATGTTGAATAGAACATAAGGTTGGCCATTCGATTACTTCAGGCTGTTTCAACTCCTCTGTGTTTATGGATGTATACTGAAACATAGTTAAGTCTACTGAAACATAGTTAAGTCATCCTTCTCTTCCAGTAAATCCATAATATGTGATCCACACTCCACATGAATGTATGTATATTTTATAACAGTCCTGATGAACCTCAATATCTATAATTTCACCATTTAGTAGAGGGAACAGCTGCATAGCACTAAGTAGTAACTTGATATAAGTTGTCAATAACATCTGCAATGTCATCAATCTGAGCAGATAAATAGGCAATGTTTTCTCACAGTCTTGCCATATCTGTGATTAGATGACAAAGGCCCCCAGAGGTGTAAAATGAATGCAAAGCACACTGCAATAAAAGATATATGTGACACAGAAAAGAGTGAAGAATTGTGTCAGCTACTGACATAATTAAATACATTCAGAAACATCATGTTGCTTTTTATCTTCTCAAAAATGTAGTTGCTGTACTAATGGGCATGTGAGTAACATTATGAACTGAAGGAAATGGTGGGTGAAAAAAGTGACAAATGTTCTGATTCCTGCCAGTGAAGAAATAAGAACTTTAGGTTAACAAAATTCTTGTGACTCATTGCAACTTCAGCCTATTATGATAAAAATCATTAGGGATGTTCTTTCAAAAATCACACATATGAAACAAGAAAATCCTACCAATTAACTTCACTAGACAGTCTTAAATATGGGACACTACACACATGTGCTCTGCAATATATTCATCAGTGACCTGGATAAAGAGATAGAGTGTACCCTCAGCTGGTGACACAAAACTGGGAGGGGTGACAACACACCAGAAGGCTGTGCCATCATGCAGCAAGACCTGGACAAGATAGAGAGTTGGGCAGAGAGGAACCTGATGAAATTCAACAGGAGCAAGTGTAGGGTGCTGCGCCTGGGCAGGAATAACCCCATGCACCAGTACAGGTTGAGGGCTGACCTGCTGGAGAGCAGCTCTGTGGTAAAAGGCCTGGGAGTCCTGATGGACAACAGGATGAGCATGAGCCAGTAATGTGCCCTTGTGGCCAAGAAGACCAAAGACATCCTAGACCAAAGACACCAAAGAAGAGTGTGGCCAGCAGGTTGAGGGAGATTATCCTACCCCTCTACTTTGCCCTTGTGAGGCCCCATCTAGAGTACTGTGCCCAATTCTGGACTCCCCAGTACAAGAAGGACAGGGAACTGCTGCAGAGGGTACATCAGAGAGCTACAAAGATTTCTAGAGGCCTAGAACATCTCTCTTATGAGGAAAGGCTGAGGATCTTTTTAGTCTGGAGAAGACTGA
>JAOXNG010000021.1:115048836-115067580 GCA_028566535.1 Scolopax minor | reverse complement strand
GCAACCACAGCTTTAGCAGCATCTTCTTTAGTGATAGAATGTGAGGTTTTAGGAGGCCATGATTCAGTCCATCACTTATGAGAGATATCAAGAATGTTTCTAAGGGAATTCACTTGCCTTTTGGATAATCATCTGCTTTGAAAATTAGGGCCCCCAAAAATACTAGCCTCCTTTAAAAATGTAGGCTATGATATTCTTCCCTTGAGTTGTTTTTTGTTAGAACTAGTAATAGATACCAGGAATACTTCACTTGTACTTTTTTCCTGTGGTGGCTTTCCAATGGCAGTTTTCATGTAAAAGATCTCCAAATCTGGAGAGAAAAATCTTCACTTCTGATTTTTTGCTTTAGATTTATCCATTACTGAACTTCTTCACTTCCACATACACAAACAGAGCAGCAGAGGGAACAGTCCTCAGACAGTGATGGTTTTCTAGGATTTCAAGGGTCATCAGTTGTAACCTTTTTATTTAAATGACCCATTTCAGGGACTGAAAGAAAAATCTTCCCCCCAGACTGCTCAGAGAGCAGCCATCTGCTGCAAGGTGTGGTTTCACTGTCATAAGTTCCAGCATTCACTAAATATGATGAAGATCAGAAAAAAAGAAAAATGTGCTTTTGTCTAACTCTGTTATATAAAAGGAAAGAATACGAAGTGATCTCAATAGTCAGCAATGGAAGGTAAGCTCTAACTTAGAATATTTTATTCATTTACCCATATCAGCTGCTGTAAATATAGCACCCATCTTTCCTCTCTATCTAATCACAGAACAGACAGACTCTATTTTTCATGTAATGCAATAGAACACACTGCAACTACCAGACAATAAAAGAGGAGACCATAATGGCTACGCTTTTAAGAGCACACATTTTAGTTGTTGTCAGACACTAGTTGTATGGGAGCAAATTGAATATAGCTGAAGGTAATATGTAATTCTGAAGAATCACATATCAGGCAGCACAAAGGGACACAGGCTTTGGGAAATATTGAAGAATCAATGCTGTATTAGCCCTACAGCTCCAACCCCCTCTGATTCTATGTAAAGCTTTAGTCAAGATTATTCTTTAGATTAAGCTCTTGACCTTTTTTTCAGAGTTTTCCTATAGGTGGTATTTAACAGTGAACTATGTTTTCCTTTTCCATTCCGTGATTTGATATCAGCATTACTGTTTGGAAAAAAAATTGGACAGCTAGCATATATGGAATACAGCCAATTCCTCCATAAGAATTGCAGGTATAGGGATAAAAATACAGGAAACATGGCATACATGGACTGTCCTAATATTTCATTTAATACACAGGAATCAGGAATTTCTTCATCAGACAATATGTTCTAAATTCTCTGTTCTAAAAATTTCTAATCACTCAGAAATCTGACTGAAGGTGATGACACCTACAAATGGTCATCCTTTAACAATCACTCACTTACTTGAGATCAGACTGGATTTTCTGGAAATGTAGGACAAATCTGGAAAATACTCCTGGTGGATGGATGAATTTCTTTCTAAGATGAAACAGAAATAAATTATTTTACAAAATTAATTATATTGTAATCAATCTGTTCTTGGAATAGACAGGATTAAAGAAACCTGTAAAGAGTCTTGTTTATTGACATAATTTACTGCCCTATAGAGAAACAAATGTTTTGTTCCTTGTGTTTAGGACCAAGTAAGCAAGAAATAATAAATGAGAATATTTTGGACTCAAGGATTATGTCTATGTCCTCCAACAGACTAGCTCAGCATGCTTCATCTCCTATTTTGCTTCCCCACCTTCAGATCAGCCCACAGTCTCCATCTCCAAGCATGTATAGCAGGACACAAACACGCACAACTGTCATCGGTATGAGGTGGGATTCAACTTGAGATGAAGACAGTTAAATCTAACAGTTTACATTTAGGGGTGTGCTGCATTAGCAGATCATCTCAATTGCCTGGTGACATATGAGATGCCTTAGAACATCTAAGACATTAGCACAGGGTTAAGAGATATTAAGAATTAGATTTGCATTTGATTGGTGCTGTGCATTGCCCAACACATGTCTCATGTCAGACTGTAACCCAAACCAACTTCACCCTTTTTTGACTTTGATTTGGTTTAGGTGATTTGCTTAGCTACATCAGGTGGCTCTTCCCACTGGTATGTGAAATACCAACTTGCAGAGCACTCAGCTAAGCAGGTAAGGGAGGACTGATCCTGCACTTCATGGTTCATCCTTTCAGATAGCCATGTCAGCACTTTGTAGAAGCAAGGTTTCATTTTTTGCTTAAAATATGGATCCAGTAATGCTGCCAACTTACATTTATCTCTGTCATTGAGCTTGTTGGCCACAGCAGGTGAGGACAAAATTCAACAGCTACTTCTCTTCACTGGTGTTCAGGCTATGAATCCTTTTATTTTAACTCAGGATTGCTTTTTTTTTTTTTTTTTTCCCAGCAAACAGCAACAAGGCAATAGTAGCAAAGTTTGAGGAGAGACATTTCACTAAGTGAAGCAGTCCTATGTATTTACTCGGTGATTTCCACTTTCCTGCCTAGTAGTTAAATATTAGAATCAGCTGAGAGATATTTTTTATTAATGGCACTGCAGAAAGTCCTTGTAAGGCTTTGTCTCAAGTACTGTCTGGGCATCACCATGGAAGAGAAACTGCACAGGTCCATAAGGAAGATCAGAGGAAAAGAGTCTCTCTGTTAAGAGAGGACTAGAAGATCTTGGTCTATGCAATGTAATGAAAAAAAAAATAAATAACCAAAAACTGTAAAAGGAGAGGGATGAGAATCCATTGGGGCAAAAAATAAACCTGAGGAGTCAGAAGAATTAATTAACCTAAAGGCCTAAATAGTCACCAAACCCCAGTTTTAAGGTCAGCTGTGGAAAATGTAAGCATCAGAGAGATGAGGAGCTGTGATTTTTTCCTTTAGACAATGCTTCATCATTGTGACAAAGGTGCATTCCATGGAGCTGACAGAAGTCACTATTTGGCCACATATTTTACAGAGTCCCAGTGTCATAGACTGCTTGTGGTCTGTGTATGTCAAGGCTAACCTGTTCTTAAAATTCCCAAGGTCATACAATAGTTAACTGTGACTTCTAACAGCACAGAGGCCAACATCGATGGTGTAGATTGCACTTTGCATGATCAGATGTAAATCATATATCCTTATCTAGGAAGGATAAGAGGGCCATATTGGAGAAGGGAAAACAGGGGATGGAAATAAGCCAGGGGATTCACCTCCCGCATTCATCAATAGCAAACTGTATTCCTGCAAGGCCAATGAGTCTTCCCTATACCCAAAGAAGAGAAAGAGGTGTTTAGTTTAAGTTATGATTCACCTGACCAGTTTTAAACACGACTACTAGGATAAGAAACTGCAAACTCGACATCTGCACAGTGTCACTGACATCTTCCCTGAGAATTTTTGAAGGAAATTAGATACAACATGCTTCTTTATGAAACAGGGAGGGGCAGGTTGCAAGATTTTACTTTATTATTAGGCACGTGTATATAGATAAGAAAGCCTGACTGAGATTTAGTCAAGATGATATATATCTAATGAAGCTAGCAGTTTTGGAGAACATTTCTGGAAGATATGAGGTAGCTAGTAAATTTTGCTTTCACTGAGAAATAGTTAGGTTTTTTATATAAATATGGGCTCGTTTCAAGGTTGGTAGGTACAAGTAATTATATTTTATGGAGATAACAGATTAAACTTTCAACACCCATACCCAGTCAGCTGCAATGTAAAAGCTAATAATAACTGTCCTTGGGAAGATTCAAAGTAGCATCCAGAAAAATCAGAAAAGGCCAGCACTGACATTCCTGAAATAGCCAAGAAAAAATAATTGCTATGAATAAACAAATACAAAATAAGAATATCTTTGTACACCAGAAAGAGACAAAGTATAAATCCAAATAAAAAAAATTCCTTTGCAGGTCACCTTAGGAAGGAACAGTCCACAGTCACCAGAAAAATAAAAAGAATGTAAGGATGGAAAAAGTTTGAAAGGATAACAGTGTGAACTACAAATAAAAATGTCCAAGTTACAAAAAGAGCAAAGGCTGCTTTGCATGAGCTTCTAGGTTTTAATATTCAAAAGAGGGGAATGACAGATGATGGCAGAAATTTATAAGAGAACACAGATCACTTGAATATATTTTAAACTGAAAATCCAAAGTGATAGAGCAGTTTCTGGTATAGCATTTAGACTAATAAATAAATGACATTGACAATACACTGCCAAATATGGCACTTGGAAACAAAGGTCTTGGTAAGAAAGCACATAATGTTTTGACCGATTAGTAATTTCTTTACAAAACTAGATCTTTTCAGAAATTAGTGCTAGCTGGTGTCTGTGACAGTGCTTAACACTCACAAATCCCTGGATTTTCCTCTTGGGTTAAAAATACAAATTGTGAAACTATTCAGCAGTCACATATCAATAAGACTCTCTTATTTGAAGAAAAACTTCCCCCAAATCCAATGAGCTTTGTTGATAACTAAATGCCTCCAGGTCATCATACTTTGGACTGGATATAATGTACTGGATATAAAAATGGGTAAGGAATACATATTTGGGGACTAAATAAAAGTGTCTGTGCCTTGTATAGACAAAGCTGCAGAGGATTTTAGGCCTCCTTTGCCAGCATCACTTTAATGGCAGAGAGTAGACAGATCTCAGATAGCAATAATAGAATGTAAGCCTACATATGTATGTGATTTCATGGAGTTGTCAGAGTTGGAAGGGACCTCTAGGGATCATCTAGTCCAACTCCCCTGCTAAAGCAGGAATGCCCAGAGCACATCACTCAGGACGGCATCCAGGCGGGTCTTGAAGATCTCCAGAGAAGGGGACTCCACGACCTCCCTGGGAAGCCTGTTCCAGGGCTCTGTCACCCTCACCATAAAGAAGTTTTTCCTCATATTTGAATAGAACTTCCTATGTTCCAGTTTGAGCACGTTGCCCCTTGTCCTATCGCTGGAAACCACTGAAAAGAGTCTGGCTCCAACATCCTGTAACCCACCCTTTAGATACTTATAAATAAGGTCTCCCTTCAGCCTTTCTTCTAAAAATGTTTGTCTTTCTTTCCCAAAAGAGATGAGTAGAAAGCTAGAGACATTTTTTCCCTGATTCCTGGCCCATGCTCTCTCCATGGCCAATGCCCATGACTCTGCCGTACGTTGCATGTCTCCCTACTGAACCCAGAAACACAGCGCACAGGATTTGCTGCCAAAGGCAAAAAGTCTCCAGGAAACCAGGATGAGATTCTTCCCACCTTCCTTCAGAACTTTTTACTGTGCAGATCACAGAATCACAGAATATCCATGGTTGGAAGGGACCTTTGAGATCATCAAATCCAACCACAAAAAAACCACACCAAAACCAAACAAAAAACCCCAAACCCATCCACAGACAGACAAAACCCAACAACCTTGGGCACTAGAGCATGCTCTGAAGTGCCATGTCTACATGTTTCTTAAACCACCATCTCCCTGGGCAGATTGTTCCAGTGCCTGACCACTCTCTCAGTGAAGTACTTCTTCCTAAAGAAGAATTACCTAAAGGTATCTGTGTCTTAATTATCAGTGGAGAGAAATAAGCGCTTTTAAGAAATCAGTCATCTAATTTCTGTCTCAGGATACAATGCATTTCAGTTTACAACCATCTAATTAATTCTCCATTATTATAAAGGGAATCTAGACACTTGTGTCACATAGAAAAATCATCATTACTGTCAACTATTAACACCCCACCAGGGACCTGACCTTAACATTTTACATATGACCTTGCCTGGGCACAAGAAGCCTCATGTTCTCTAAGGAAATTCGAAAATACTATTTCCTTAGCAGCCTGAGATCCATAAGCTTCCAGCGTGGAAGGCAGAGAAGGTCTTTGCTGTTGGATGCTATGCTATACCTGGGGCAGAATAACACATAAAGGAGAGGATACTTGAGAGGTAGAAGAGTCTGCAAATGTAAGAAGCATTTCTGTTTGTAGCCAGTATCACCTCAGGATGTGAAATTAGCACATCACTCAATGCTGACACATTGTTTGCTCATTGTATTAATACTCAGACATGTTTCAGGGCTCTGACATGGTGGTCTACCAGTAATTAAGATTAAGACACATTCTTTGTTGACAATTCACTGATGAATTAACTTGTCTCTGCATTCAGCTCTGGATTCAGAATTTGCTTCATTTCTTGGTTAGGACAGAAGCCTTGTTATGATTTATTGCAAACCTTATTATGATTAATAGAGCTCTACATTGTTCATCTCCTGGGCAATGAATGCAGAATGCCTATTCAGCCCAAGGAGGACCACGTGGTCTCAATTTTCCATCAACCAACCTGGTTATAAGCTTTCACACAAGCTTATAACCACACATTTTTGAAATCTTGTTTCTCACTAAAGGAGATCAGCTCACTGGTTTTATGCTTTTGTTCTGTGCCCTTTAAATGCTCTTAACTGTATGTTGCAGGACAACTTCTGATGGTTTTCTGATGTATCTACCATGTACCAAGCCTATCACTTAGACATTTTTCATTTAATATGCTTCAATATATTAGCAGAATGACATCAGAAATAGCAATATGGAAACTGCTTGATAAAATGTCAATGAGAAGCTGTTACTTAGTAGGAAATAAAGTAGATGGGAAAACTTGGGAAGTAAGAACATTTAAAAATAAATAATGGGTTAGGGCTTTTCCCATGCTAATCAGAAAGACAGCTTGGTTTAGATACACTTGTTTCCTGTTTTTAGAATACCAATATCTGCAGTTATTTACTTTACACAGATTTAAATAATTTATTCCAAGGAGCATCTGATAACCATACAGAGAGTCAGGTGATTTTGTATTAGGTGATACAACACTAAGAGAAGGTTTCTGTGCTGAGAAGCCATTCCAGGCACGAAGTTGTGTTCAAGCTGAGGTTCCTTCTTCCATTTCCCCTGAAAACTTTGCAAAGTAATCTCTGAACTCAGGTAAATTAACTAAGATTTCTTCCCAGTACATTGACCACCTGCTTGTGTAAAAGCCAAATTTTTAATGTAAACTTCTAACTAATTATCCCTGTAATTAATGATTTAATAAATGCCATATGACTATTCTTCATGCCTATTAATAGGGTAATATATCCAGTTCAAACACAGGTAATGCACATTCATCTTTCTAACTAGAATTTTGTCAATGTAAGACTAATTTCTTGACTACTTTGATTTCTAGTCTGGGAGTCACTACATACAGTCTAAAAAGCTGATATTGAGGCTGCAGTAAATATACATAATGAATATTTGCTTATTTAATAGCTGGCTGCCATGAATCTGCCCCTTAAGAGTTAGTTGACACTAGTAATTTTTAATTCCTGAGTTATACCTTTCAGACGGATCTGTGTGAACAGTAAATGAGGTGACTAGCACCACTCACCTCTTCAGCCTCAAGAGCTTTTTCCCACCCTCAGCAGAAAAATGGTTCTTAATTGACTTGAGCGAGATATGGAGTGAAAAGACTGAGAGGTTTTTCTTTATAAAACATGTTTCACTTTATACTGGCATGGATTTAGGACTGCTCTAATGATCAGTTATCATTTCCCAGCTAGCATAGGTAGAGGAGAGCTTGAGAGTCAGTGACCTCATAAACCATTTCCACATCCACAAAGGAATAGCTGATTTCACACTGAAATCTGCCTTTCATAGTGGGTGTCAGTGTAATGATGTGACGTTGTGACCTCACAGTAGGGTAGTAAGATGGTCATGGTGCTGTGGTGGCGCGGGTTCTGCACCCCTGCACGCCCAATGCCATTACTGCTTCTTTCAACAGTTATTCACTGAATCTGCCAAGAGGAAGAAAACCTAATTATAGCGCAGTCCTTCGAATGGGGTTGTGATTCACATTTCTTGATGTAATTCCTTTTTATCTGCACTGCTGGCATCTTTAGAATGCAATATCTAAGTTTAAAAGGGCTAGTTTAAGGAGTATTGTGCTCCTGCTTATTTTGCTCCTTCATCACATCAGCTTTTCATGCTCTTTTTATAGTTTTGGTAAATACTGCTGCTATCCTAGTATCATACAAAAAAGAAATGCCAAAGTGTAATGAAAAGGAGTTTTATTTTAAGAATTCTCTGCAAGCAGAAGAGACCTGCAAAAGAAACAGACAGTGCCATAGGATCAGGATATCCGTGTCTCTCAAGGGACAGAATTAGCTACCCTGAGCACCACTGAGACCTCAAGAAATGGAAGGAACAGAAGGAAAGCCAAGGGAAAACAATAAAGGTCAGCGTAGACTAATTGAAGAAGGAAAAAGGCTTGCTCTCAAACTTTCAAAGATATATGGATGCCTACAATCCTTTAAAACTAATGATTCCTTCTGGATTTCACTGGGTATTTAGGTACCTATCAATGCTAAATACTTTAGACAGGTATTGTGGATTTAGCATCAATTGTTGACTATGCTAAATATTTCAGACACATATCATGGATGTCCAGGCCTGACTACCACAGTAAATGGTCAGAGGCACAACAACCACCTCTGTTACAGACAGAGTGAAAATATTCAAAGTGAAACAAGGAAATTCATAACCAGGACTGTAAATGGGAACACTTCTTGGGGATCCTCCACAGAAGTAGCTGGCACAGCTGCAGTTAACAAACCCTCTGTTTCTAGCTGTTTCACCCAAGAACACTTTGGGGGTGGTGCTGGAATTTTGCAAGCATAGTTATCCTGGCAAGTTTTAAGTTTCTGGTAAGATGGGGATATGCACTCCTTTGCTGGTTAGTTCTAAAGAAATGGGATTCTTTTAATTACTATTGAATGGGGATCAGAAGAAATCCAAGACTCAGCAGGTCACTTGCACAAGCCTGAAGTGAACACAAGGCCCTGCTCACCCAAAAAAAAAAGTCCCCTGAAGGCTTGGGCATGCAATAAATATTCTAGCCAGTGCATCAATGGCTGTAAAAGAGCATGCAGCTTCAACCCTGAAGAATAACACTCTCTTGTTTCATTGAAGCACAGCCCAGGCCTTTCACCAAGAGTGTTCCTTTAGGTCTTCATGATCTTTGCAGAACTGCCTCTTTGTCTCTTTAAAAAGACACCAGATCAGTAAAAGCTCTTGAATGAATTTATGTTGAAGGAGAAAACCAGAAACCTGTTCTTTCCAAACATCCAATTTTGAGTGTGAGCTTGGTTTGGCCATGCTGTCCAAAGTATAATAGATAATGCATTTTAATGGGACAAGTCCTCACCTGAGGAGCTCAGTGATAGAAATAAATCTTTTCCTGGCTCTACTGTGTTTGACATAGGCTCAATTCTAATCTCATTTACAGAAGTCTGACCACGACTGGCTGTATTGAAATTGACTGAGTTTTCATAGTGTGAAAATAGGACTAGGCCCCCTAGCTACAATTATGAATAAAAATGGTTGTATAAAATAAGGTTTGGAGTTGAAAGGAATCCCACTGACAGACTGAGACACAATGACCCTTTTCTGTAAGTGGAAAAAAAGGGCACATTTTTTTAATATAGAAAAGTTAGAAATGTTTTGAAAACTTCTTTGCTTGGTCTGTGTCTGTAACCAGCCTTAAGTTTCATAACACAGCTGGGAGGCAGGAATTAGATGCCTCTGCAGATCCCTTTCTGTTGTTTAATAACTTTCATGCCTCACTGAGAAATTATGACCAAAACATTACATTGAATTAGAATGTTTTCACTAATAGATCTGTGGGTGCAGAAGGATATAAGCATCTGTATGCATGAATGGTATTTATTGTTTATCTCATATTTTCCTTTTATTCATTTTTTTCATTGTTTTCCTTTTATCTCTGATTAGGTGCCTTGGAAGCATGGGTTCATCAAGCTTTGGAAAGTAAAGAGGGTAAAACAAAAATCTGTAGTGCTTTGTACTGTGTTCAGGTTACAATGATTTGCTCACAGCTTTTTGCCCTATGTGTCCCCTCTTCTGAACCCAGCTCCACTTGTTCGCCTTGGTTGTATTTTCTTCCTCCCCCTCCTTCTCTTCCTTCTCCTCCTCTTTCTCTTCCTCCTTCTCACTTCCTTCTTTACCCACTGCCAGTGAAGCCATCATCTTCCATCTCACTGATGGGTCCTACTATCTAATTGTCAGTAGTGACTCTACCATCCTTCTAGCTCATACAAACTATGTTTTGACATTTCTTACCCTACCAGGTTTCTTTTCCGGATATATTTGAGAAATTTAAGGTGAACTTTTTTCACCAACAAAAGACTGGATTGCTAAATAAAGCAATTTTTCACATAAAAGATTTTTTTAAAGAAAAAATTTCAAATTAGTCTTGAAAAACTGCATGTCTTAAAACTCAGCAATTTTATTTTTATGTGAATAATGGGTCAGTAGCCTCATGCCCTTGTGTCCCTGGGCTCAGCTACATAGGTGGCTTACAATTCCTGTGAGGTATATCACCTGCAGGTGAAAAAATCATGGTAGCTCATGGGGATGAAGTCTAACCAAAAACTCTACTTACAAAGCAAAGGAAGATTTAAATAACTCAAACTATTTCATGTGAGGAAGCAGAACAGTGTTTCTCAAGCAGAAGGTTGGAGGCAAACATCCGGTGGTATTAGAATTGGTGCTAACATTCAAATTTTGAATGGGAAATTTACAACAAGGTGTAGTGTTCTTCCATCAAAACCATTGTAAGAACAAAAGGCAAAACCTTTCTAATCCTTTCATTTCAGCATGGGTTAGCCCCAACTTTTTGTAGACTGTTGCAGCCTCCTCTTAGACTGCTCCCATACCTCCTGGCCTCTTCAGAGAAGGATTGCTGTGATTTCTCTGCCCGTTTTCCTGAGCAGCTTTTTCACCAAGTTCCCATGCAGCTTTCTCTTACTGCATCAAAACAGTGCTCAGCTTCTTATCCACCCTGCACACCTCAGCCCTTTCCAATTGTTTACTGTTTTATCCTGGCATGATGACTTGCACATGGCCTTCTTTCCTAGCTAGTTGCCAAATTCAGCTGCTAATTTTCCCACTCAATTGACATGCCTTTGTACCTGCCTCTATTCAGAGCAGTCACATACATTAAACCATCTCCATAATTTATGGTATTTCATCTTTTCATTGCCAAAATGGTCTCAGTAGCAGAATCGGCTCTTCTGATAAGTAGACAGTCTTCATTTTTTTCTTTTCTATTTGGTTGTGAGAGTGATCCATTTTATCTCTGTTCTTTCTGTAAGATCATAATTGTCATAATTCATTAATAATTCAAGCAAAGTCCCTTTGCTTGTTTCTCATGCTCTTTGATTCTTGCTGATGCTACAGAATACGATTGTTCTTTCACCACCAACACAAAGCAAGAAATGTCCTCACTGGTGCTGACCGAGCTATTTTTATACGGACTAGTTTGGGTGCTGTATGGAATCTACCTACAGCAGCATGGTGTACTTGTCTCACTATCCATCAAGCCTCTTGAGTTTTTCAGCTTGCTGAGTGCTCTGTGAGATTGCATCACACAGTCATTGATTTCCATGAGTGTTTTGGAGCACTTCATGAGCTGAGATCAGCTCTGGTCCTAATTAATTTGTGCCTAAGTTGTGCTGTGCGAGCACTCACTGAAATGAGTGGGTTCATGCAAATGTGGACAAAGATAGAAGTACCTAAAGTTATTTGCAAACTCATTGAAGTGATTTTTTTTCCCAAGTGCTCAGTCAATTTCAGATTGAAATTGCAGAGAGGTGGCAGGAAATCAGGTCATCAGAGCTGTCAAAAATGATTTGTTAAGTGAAAGTTTAAAATCTAAACCTTACAGCTTCCTCAGTCCTCATAAATTTGTGCAGTAATGCCCGAAACATAGAAGATATCCAATCAGTGAAGAGCTATTGTCCATAGCAACTCATATTAAAAGATTTTTCATTTTTCAAATATTTACTAATAAAGGTGAAGATGCATTTTTGTGTTTTCACTGACACTGGATGTCAAGTGAAGGAATCACGACTGACATTGCATCAAACTATTCAGCCCACTTGCAACCTTCTAATTTTGATATGCCTCAAAAGATACTTATAAAGTAAAATCAATACCTCCACCTCAGTAGTATTTGACAGATTATTCTGCCTCAAAGAATACATGTCTGTTCCTTGTTATTCATTGCATTACACAATAAAGAGGAAAAGAAGAGCTTTATGCAAGCAAGAAAAAGCACTACAGCCTTGTAAGGCCTCATAATCATGTATCACTACACTTATATCTTATTTTGATCAAATGCCAAATTTCCATGTTGTGTCACAGCCATTTGGACTTTTGCTACTGAAGTATTTGGCAATGCCCTCAAGCATTTTGAGGTGATATACCTGTGTTTATACTATCAAATAAAATTAGCCAAGGATCTTTTTCTAGCACTGAGGTCAAACAGGGTGAATCACCTTGTATCTGCACATCTGCTTCTGTGTAACCCTAACCTCCTTCCCCAGTCCAAACTGCTTACTGGGAACAGTCCCTGACTGAGGCTATTCCCTGCTAAAGGCCTGTATAATATGTAGAAGAGTTTGGGTGAGCACGAGCCAGTCTTGGCCTGTGGATAGCACTAGCAGCATGGGAACTCATGGGCAATATTTATCTCATGTCCTGGTCCCATTTTATTTGATAATATAGACAAAGATTGCCCGATCTTTAGTTAAAGAGTAAAAAAACTTAACAAAATACGTAAAGCAGTAAATATAGCATTAAAAATCCCTTTAAAAATAATAAAAAAATATATTTATTGTGGACAAAGTGTCCATGATTATTTACAACACAGGCAATAGATTCTAGCAGTTTATATTCACTTCAAGCAGGATTCATCTCCTCAAAAGTGGTTGTCCAATATAAGCGTCTACATTTGACTAGACCACCCTTGTGTCTCAGTGAAGAGAAATGTAAGGATTTGGATGGGGTCATTTCATCCTAAAATGAAAATCTGGCAGAGGTCAGAGACATTGCACCTGAAAGTGTCTGGTTTAAAATGTAGATGCATAGACACTGAAAGGGTATTGCAGGTCTAAAATGAAAAGCACCAAGGGCAAGGGCAAAATTAAATATGCCCTAATATATATGTTCTCTTGACTGTTGGAACTGCAATTTCCTCAAAAAATCCACCTATTATGTGTTTAGGAAAGCATCTACAAGATGTTTAATGGCTGAGCCAATGCCTCATTGGCTCTTGGCTAATAGTCTTTTCCACAGTGATTTGGAAAGTGTCTATAAACAGAATTTTATTGCATAAATCCCCCTGGTTTTGTATGAATATTAGCTTCATGGTTTGCCCATGGAAAACATTATGTGCTGCAAGAGCTAACCATTATCATTTATCTTCTCTGACTTTCTGAGTCTAGGAAAATGGTGGCAGTGCCAGTGATTTAGTTAGTGTTTCAAGAAGCTGCAAGATGTTATCTATGAGGAACTGGGCTGAGGAGGGAAGGGGTGAGGCACAAGCAGACTCCCCATTGCTCTCCACCATCTTAACTTTTTTAAAAAATAAAATATAGGGCCAATCAAAGATGATGCATATATAATTTAATAGCATCTAGATGGATGAAGATACTTAAGTTCAAAATTCTCACCCAAAAAAAAAACCCCTCTCTTCACTAAGGGAGACACTTGAATTTGGAAGGAATCACCCTAGTTGCCATGCACCTTCTTTAGGTACCAACAGTTTTTTTTTTTTGAAAAATGGATCAAGTTTCTGCCCTTAAATATCTGGTTTTGCTAAGCCCAGTAACCATCAGGAGGTCACTTGCTCAAGGGAAGACCAAGATAAGCCAGGATACTCTCAGGTCTCTGGTCAGGCTGCTTACAAAACTCAAGAAGGGGTTTTTAATTTTTTTCTTTTTAAGTCCAACTCCTCTAACCTGGAAATTAAATAAGGAGTTACTTCACAAGTGGAAAACTCAGGTCCAAGTTAACACTTTCTTCATTGCTCCCATCAAACACATTGCAGAAGGCCCATGACATCAGAAAACAGGGTAGAAGAACTCTGAATCTATGAGACAGCATTTCCTACCATATGGGAAAGGGGGAATCCTAAATCCTTCAAGTGTTTTGCAGGTATCAAAAGAAAAGCCATTAAATTAAAAATATAAACCACTAATAAATTAATGAAATAAAAATCAGAAATAATTCTGGGAACCTGAATCTAGGGCAGGTTTTTTACCCTGTTTGTATAGCTAAAATATTGCCCTAAGCTATGACTCACCATATATAATTATTAAAATAAAACAAGGCTTTGTCACATATTTCTTTGTAGAGAAAATCTGAATTTTTCTTAAAGTTAAGATTCATTCTTTCAAATTACAGATAAAATTTCCACCCCCAGCAGACACCTCCAGGTTGGGGATCCCATGGACCTGTTGTCCTGCCTCAAGCTTCTAAACCCTGGAGTAATCAGGGAGTTCAAACACACTTCATTGCACGATATGGTGTAATGATTGACTCTCGGCAGCTCCCCACTCATACAGAAGGTTATTCTGGATCCTGTTCCCTGGGGAACCAATATAAGACTTTGAGAAAAAAAGACATGTCTAAATTCATACCACTCTTCTTCCTTCATTCTCTGTGACATTTTTTGGTGTTCTTCAGAAAAGTGTTTCTACTTATTTCTACAGATAGCTTCGGAAAAGCATTTCTACTGCCCTGCAGTTTGGCCGTGACTCTAACCGGATATCTGTATTAATTGCAGTGCTGAGTGAATAGTAAAAAATTAGCCTCTTTTTCCTTTCATCCAAAACTGAAGTGTCCATCAGAGTGAGGCAGCTTCCACAAAGCTCAGCCTTATTTAATTTCACATGCTATTTTGAAATGAGCTGGATATCTTAATTGCATTTGGTCAGTCAGTGGAATTTCCATTCTCTAATTAAGTATTTGTAATCCTTATAACATAGACTCCATTGGAGAACAAAATAAAACAACCCAAAACCACCAAAACAAAAACAAAACCCTCATGTTTTCTTCTTTGGTTGAGGACATGGAATAATAATAACCTAGAGAGGTGAAAAAGACAAACAGACAAGCAGGATTAATGAATTTTAGAAAATGTAAGCCTGTTTGGTGTGCTTTGCTTTGGCTTTGATTCTGGAATTGTGCTTAGGCTAAATTGAGCTAACATATAATTTGTCAGCTGGATAAAAAATACTGTAATTGTTCATTTGCTCCTGTCACCCTCTCAGAAGAAAAATTAAAAGTAAATTTGCCAAAACCTAGCTGGGTATCTGGCTTGTTTGAGTTCCTCTGCTGAGGGCTCTGGAGGAGCAAACCAGAGCCCTGGCCTGTCACCATGCAGAGATGTTCCATTACATGGTGAGACCTTTCCACCATGGAAGCCCACGGTGGAAGCACCACCTGGGAAGAAGACACTGCAGTTTGGAACTGAGATATCACATGAGGCAAGAAGTTGCTGCTCTGTGGGACTTGGAGCTATTTTACACTTAAGTGGTTCTGAAAGTATTCTTCAAGAGTTCCCAGAAGAGGGAATGAAAGAGAAAAAGGAGACCTTGTCCTGGCTTCAGTCTATTTATTGATATGGAACAGGCAAGTTTGGCTGACTTTTATCAAGCCACGTGAGATGCTCACTTGGTAAGCCAAGCAAGTGACACATTTGAGGCGGCACAGATGAAGTGCAACTGCAATCTCCTCTGCAGTTTTGCAGTTTATAAAGCAACTTTGCCTGTGGAAGTTGGAGAATGACAAACTCATAGGAGTCCGGGAGAACTCTCACTGCTGGCAGTCATTGATGTTGTCATGTGCCCCCAGATCCACCAGCAGCGTGGTCTTGTAGGTGAGTTCTGCTTAGCTGGAGTGGTGCACACAGATTCCTCCATGGAGGTAAACACTCCACAGGCAGGAAGAATAAAAGGGATTTCCAAGTAAAGCACCCCCAAAAGAAGTCAGAATCTCAGGGTTTCAGAGAAGAGATTCAAACAAATAAAAAAGGATAGTGCATGTTTCCTGGAAGAGGAAATTCCTTGATTTATTCAGATTTATTCTGAAACTGAACCATTCCCTGGCTAAGGAGCTGCTGCACAGGCTTTGGCATTACTTCCTTAATCAGAAAAAGATGTTTGTTACTGCACTCCTGCTGCCCTTTGCATGTAGCAGGAAAGCAAGGAAGAGAATAATCACATGTTTCTATTTTCCTGTCCTCTGTTCTTTTTTCCTCTCTCCTCCTCCTTCCTTTAGCCATCATCTCTATAGCAGCAATCAGCTAGCATATATGTTCTTAAAGGTAGGATCAAGGTCAGTCCTATCCCAGACTGGAAGCTGCGAGCATGGGGAGGTCTTGCAAGGAGAACTGTAGCTGCCACTAGATTTGACCACTGTTCATAAAGTCTCAGCCCATGGGATGGGCATGGCCCTGAAACAGCTATGGCCTGAAATATTTATATTTGCTTTTTGGTTTCATAGCTGATGGCCTTTTTGTTATTTTGAAGGTGCAATATAAAAAGTAATAAAGCTCCTCGGAGCTGCTAAGATGAGCTACATTGTTTAGATAAATAAATCAGATAATAAAATGACATAAAAGAGAAAGCATATTTTATGAATGTACCCTCTGTTACACACAACTCATCTACAGCATTTAGAGTCTCATAGCAAATCCTCTTATCCTGCATTTCTGTTTAAGAGTTCCTGTTGCTTTCTGTCATCTTTCATCAAATTCCACTGAGATTCAAATTCCCTGTACTGTTTTTTTAACTTGAAGGGCAAGGGTTTCTTAAAGGAACAAAACAATTTGGAAGAAATCCTGAGAATTGAGATTTTGTCTACAATTTTCCTACAAATTCTGACAAAAAATTTTTAGGTCTGAACTCTGTTGAAAATAGAAGTTCCAAACTTCAATTATTTTATAGACTTTATTCGGCTGCGTACTGAATAATACTGTCTAAACTTTAAAAGTTATTATCTTTTTACATTTTTTGTACACATAAAGGATTATCAGGTGCAGAGATAGCATAGCTCTTTTACTGATTTTTTTTTAAATGTACCTGCAAGATGCAACTCTTTAAATTTATGCATTACAGGATTCAAAAATTTTAAGCCGTATTAACCATGTTTCTGCTCATATTCTTCTAATCACTTTACTTTGGGGTTAGCATCTGACAAAGGATTTGAGACAGAAGATGTAGAAACAAAGACTAAGTGAATTTTTCAGTGACCTTGAGGTAATGCCACGTGTATTGCATATGTGTGCTGCTTTCAGTTATGTGAGCCTATAGGTGGTTTAAATTAGTCTAAACATTTAATGAAGGCTGAGGAGACTCTAAGAATTTAAACAAAAAAAATTCCAAGGTTTTAAGTTGTTTGAGCTTTATCTTTGCCTGGCTGAATTTTACCCCAACAGAAGCCAAATTTTTTTAAAAAGATCCTTTTTTTAGAGGATCATTTTTTAAAGGATGACAAGATCTTAGCTAAGAACAATATATTTGGGAGATAGGGAGGTTAGACAGGGATAGGGATAGCTTTTTATAAATGTCATGCACCTGATGGCTTCGGGTCCATGAATTTATGTGATTTTGAGGCATCAGATTTTACTGTATTGTGAAGTAAGTAAAATTTGCAAATTCAGGAGTCAAATTCAGCTCCAATTTGGGAGTTACAAAGTCTCCTGTACATATTGTTTTCAGCGTCAGCAGTTCCAATTCATTTTCTTTTCAGCCCACTTCTATGGTTCTCTTATCTCTGTGGGCAGCAAAAGCTCTGGAGATGGTCCGAAATAAATCCATCTTTGCATTTCTTGATCAAATTCAGCAAATACTGATACTGCACGCACCTCAAAACATATTTCAAAACCCAAACATTAGCTGAGCATAAATTTATTCATATTCTTGACAGATAACTGCACCAGGACAGAGAATGAAGATGAATTGGATTGAAAGCTGGTGGCCCTTACAAAGCAATGAGTTGATACAAGCAATTTGGGTTGATACCAATTCATGGCATTATGCAGCTAAGGAAACAAAGAACAAGTGCAAAAAAAGGATTAATTTAATTGCTTTAAGTGGGAATCAGCCTTTCCCCAGCCTGTAGGATGATAATGGAGAATAAGCTCTCAGTTACCAAGTATGAGAAATGCAGCCCTGACAAAAATATCCCCAATGTGCTTTGCATTTTATTGGCCTCTTTTTTTTCTCTCAAAGTATCTAAAATCCCTGTCCAACTTTTTGTCATTTCATTTCTATTTCTACTCTGTCTTTCTGCCTTTTTTGGTCTAAGAGTATATTAATGCCTGATATTCCATTACAGAATCACTTTAATGCATAATTTCTTGATTTGATGCATGATAACGACTGTAGACTGTACCACTAATTGTCCTTGTCATAGAAACATAGAATGTTTAGAGTTGAAGGGTACCTTAAAGATCATCTAATTCCACCTTCCCCTGCCATGAGCAGGGACACCTCCCACTGGAGCAGGTTGCTCAAAGCCCCATCCAACCTGGTCTTGAACACTTCCGGGGACGGGACAGCCACAACTTCTCTAGGAAACCTGTTCCAGTGTCTCAGCACCCTCACTGTAAAGAATTCCTAATCTAAATCTCCCCTCTTCCAGTTTAAAACTGACACTCCTTGTCCTATTGCTACACTCCCCGATAAAAAATCCCTCCCCAACTTTCCTGAGGTCCCCTTTCAGTACTGAAAGACCAAAATAAGATCTCTCCAGAGGCTTCTCTTCTCCAGAATGAACAACCCCAACTCTCTCAGGCTGTCCTCACAGCCGAGGTGCTCCAGCCTTCTGATCATCTTCATCT
>JAOXNG010000021.1:115026556-115039620 GCA_028566535.1 Scolopax minor | reverse complement strand
GGTGGCTTAATTTCTTTGCTTAATTTCAGATGATCTGGATTCCTAAGCCTTGCACAGGTAATTTGTATAATCATATGAATTTATCATTGTGATTTTCTTCCTTCCTCTTGTTTGGCACACTAGCTTCTTTCACTTCAAACAATAATCTAAACATTAGGCGTAAAAACTAGACCTTCTTGTCTTGTTTTATAGCACTTAGTACAAGAATTTTAACCAGTCTTACAATAATACTAGTGGATAAATAGTTTAAAATTTCCACTGGGTTTTGGTTTTTTGGGGTTTTGTTTGGGTTTTTTTTGGGCCTTGATGATAAAGACCTGTCCAAATACTTTCTACTGTTAGTGTCTTCTGCTGATGGGTTCTGAGAAGGCCAGCAGTTAACAGAGATGTTGCAAGGATGAGGAGCACAGCCCACCAAGCTAGACTTCATGGCCACTATCACATATACCTCCTGTGTCATTGGCTTAATTGATGAGCAGTATTGTTCTGCTTATCTGCATAAGGTAGGCCCTTTCTCTTAGTACAGCATCTCCCATCAGAAAAACAAAAGTTATCTCACCAGCTTGCCACCCAACTATGGGTATCTGTTTCTCACTCAGCAGAGGACCACATTCCTAGTAAAATTTGCATGTGATCTGAAAATATGGAAGGAACATTATATTCTTTACTATGCCAAAGTCTCTGCAAATGTGGTAGGAACTGCTTACTAAATTCCCCCTTTTTCCCCCCAAGAGCTCTGATTTATAATAAGAACAGAGACTAGAGAATGATTCTTACATAAAACTAAACTGCGCAATTCTGCCTAATTATTTGCCCTTGAAAGGTGACTTTCAAATCTATCTCCTGATGCACTTCTCTTCCTCACTGTGATTCTATGCACAACTGTCCTCATGATAAATATCATTTCAATTGGGGACGGCCCTGCCTGGTGTGCATGCATCAAGAGCTTTTTCCAATAAGCTGCAGCTCCTGTCTTAATGAGAATGGGAGCCTTATGACAACTACAGGGCTTTTAGCAGCTAATGCAGCTTCAGTACAGCATACTGAAGGTTCTCCCTGCTGAGGAATAAACTGTAAAATTTTGCTTCCTTCTAGTTAAAAAATAGTCCAAATACTGCAGCGTTGGCAAAGAGGAGAAAGGTTTGGTTTTAGTTTTGACTCCTCTGTTAGGGAGGAGGAATGCTCAGGAGGCTTCTGTGGAGGCATCTACTCTAGCATTTTCATTATCCTACACTGCAAAGGAGTATGAGAGCAGCCAAATGGTCTGAAACTGAGCAAGGAAATGTGATGCCAAGATACCGTTATCATGCTCCATCCTTTGGACCAAGTTGGACCTAGACCAAAGCAAAGCACTCTGAAAGGTAAATGTGGAGGTGGTGGCATCCTCTGCAACAACCATTTCACTCTATAAATATACTGCTGGTCTATACTGCCTGTTAATGTAGACATAATCCAGTCATGTGTAAGGTCAGGGATATGACAAGTGATGGTGTGGGGTCTTGGGCAACTGCCAAAGAGGGTAGGAAGGTTTCCTCATCAGGGTGACATGGTGATGTGTCTGCAAGGGAGAGTAGCAAGGAAAAATAACTGGAAAAGGCTGCAGGGTTGGAGATGTCTGAGCAATCCAACACACTGCATCTAGAGCTGCAGCCGTGCCAGATACTGAAATGAGTCTAGGAGGTGTGAGAGGAGAGGTTGAAGGATGGTATGCAGAGCTGCTATGGGGAATCTGCTGCTTACAGTGATGGGGCTGCAGAACATGGGACATTCAGAGCGAGCATTTTGGACACCACAGGAATCATGTGAACTCTCGACTGATTTTAGCATTTACAAATCCAAACCCGGACAGATGAGGCTGTAAAAAAACAGGATGGTCCCAGCTTCCCCCCAGCCTATTTCCAACCTGATTGCAGACTAAACTCAGAAGCACTTTCCCAGACACTCACCATAAGTTAGTTTCATCTACTGAAAGCACAGCTAGAACCACAGCTATGGCTACACAGCTTATGGCAAAACCTAACTCTTTTTGGTGAGTCCTTATCCAGCCAAAATTAGAACCATTTTTGGATGGATATCACTTTTCTAAAAGAAACCTGAGGAAGAATTGACAGCAGCTGAAGGAGCGACCAGTGAATCATAGCGAACGAATGAAAAAAGTGACTTGGTATTGTTTGGCAAGGCAGGGCCAGTGATGTCAGCCCAGTGCAGCAAAATGGAAATGATTGATCTTACTCTGCTTCACTTGCTGAAGCAGAGGCTTGGAATCAAGTTGTGCAAAGCAGAACCTTTGCTTTATGTGGCTTGTTTTAATTCATAAAGTAGCAGCTTCAGAGTGTTTTCATTTTTATGAAAGACTGAATTCTGAAAATGTTGAAATAAAATACTGCAATTTTTGGAAAAATTTCCTCTTTGGAAAAATTTTAAGTTGGATTAAACATGATATCATGAGGTGTTTTGGGCAGTCTTACTTTATGTCTTTTGGCAATGAAAAACACACCAAAAAAAGTTTTTAGTGACAAACTGTCCTCCGGCTCTATCCCTGATTGACATGTAAATTTGGAAGAATGATTCATGAGAAATAATCTGTTTGGTGGAGTGTAGCCACTCTGCTAGGCACTGAGGGCAGCAGCCAGAGCTGGGTCAGTTTGTAAGAGCCGATAATAAACACGAGCCTGAGCCTGCACTTAAAAACATGGAAAAATCCAAGTCTCTGTACATTCAGTGAGTAATATTTCCTTCCTTCCAACTCTTAAATTACTTAAAAGAACAGTATCATCCTGAGGGAATACAGAAAAGAAAGACAAGGAAATAAAAATGACAACATGAAATAACCACCCACCCTTTCCTTTCCACACAGCAGTAGCATAACACATCCCTCTCATCTTCTTTCTTGATGGAGAAACTACTAAGGCAGCTGGAGTTTTTTCCACCTCAGGTACCCCCCCAGACCCTGCTGACAAATGCTTTCAGGTTGCTGGTCCCTCTCACTCAGATCTACAGCATACTTTGTGCTGCGCTTGACAGCATGAGATGATACTTCAGCTCTTCATTCCTCTTCTTCAGCCTCCCTCCTTAACCTCCTACTTTTTCTAGCTCATCTTCTTTTTTTTTAATTTTCCATTTTTCCTTCGTGATCAGATAGCACACCACACTGAAACACAACTTTGTTACCCAGACGAAACTTCTCAGATATTTTTAATGTATTTTATCCAAAACTTTCATATTACAAGGCCTCAAGTGATTGCACTATTTCATGCAGACAATTCACCGTGGTATGTTTAGCTGCGTCTAGGGACCCCAGACTTTCCCACTTTATTACAGTCATATTTTTCACTCCACCATATGGCATGAATTTTTTATTTCTTTAACATTCCAATTTTGCTAAAGTAAAAAATGAAAACTGAGCTCTCTACAAGAGGCAAAAGTTGGAACATAGGAGGTTCCACTCAAATATGTGAAAAAACTGCTTCACAGTGAGGGTGATGGAACCCTGGAACAGGGTATCCACGGAAGTCGTGGAGTCCCCTTCTTTGGAAATTTTCAAGACCCACCTGGATGCCGTCCTGTGTGACATGCTCTAGCTCTAGGAAATCCTGCTTCAGCAGAGGAGTTGGACTAGATGATCTCTACGGTCCCTTCCAATTCTAAAATTTCAGTGAAATTCAGTAAAATTACACCACCTTAATTCCAGAGCACACCAGTGCCAGAGCAGAATCCAGCTCTTTTGTAACTGAACAAGACATTGGCCTCACTGGTTAGTGACAGTGGCTCATGATCTATTCACAATGGCACATGATCTATTCTATTTCTTCTTCCTCCTGTCTCTATAATTTATGTATTCTATAAGAAAATAGTCAGCTCTTGAAAGCAGCATCTCTGCAGGAACACACCAGCACATGAAGCTGTGTTTAGAACCTCTTATCTTAGAAATTTTAAAAGAGTTCCTCATTTTCCACTGAAAGGTAAGAAAAAACCTTTTACCATGAGGGTCATCAAACACTGGGACAAGTTACCCAGAGAGTCCGTGGAGTCTCCATCCTTGGAGATATTCAAAGATTTGCTGAACACAGCCCTAAGCAAAGCTTCAAGCTGACTGTGTCCTAAGCAGGGGTCTGGACTAGATGACCTCCAGAGGTTTCTTCCAACCTCTGGATACTGTGAATTCCATATATTATGTATACAATGCACAAAAATAAGTGCTTTAATTTGTTGGGGTTTTTTTGATGCTGGAACCTTTCCTTCTGGATTGAGTGTTCAACAGCAACAGGCAGAGACCTCTAACCTGACTGAGGATATATCTAGAGCACAGCACTATTTAGGAATACTCCAGCTAGCATGGGTTTCATTGAGTTCCAGATGGTAAAGTGCAGAGCTCAGGATGGGGCTCTCTAGAAATGGAAAGTAAAGCTAATTTATCTATGAAAGCTAGAAAAGACAATGCAGAACCACTTGTTACATCTCCATGCCATCTTCTGTGTGACTGCAGTGTGGGAGGTGCTGGGGCAGTGGAGAAGCATTTTCCTGCAGCTATAAATCACAGTTATGAATCAACATGGCACCTTGGCTAACACCTGTGTATATGGGTTACAAGGTACCAAGAACCGGATTCTTCTCTAGGTGACCCTACATGTTTGCATAATACACTTCTCCTTGTAAGAGGAACTCTGTTGTCTGTCTCAGGATTTAGTAATTCAGTAATATTGAAAAGGTCAGCTCTGGAATTTAGCCTATTAATCAAAATATAGGCAATTCATTGCAGGCTAAGTGGTAATTTCAATTTAGCATCAACCTGAGGGCACAAGGCTCATCCTTTTAGCTGGCTAAATTTATCATTAATAGAAACATTGAAGTAAACGATGTCATTGCTGGCAGTGTACTGATCTACCATCATAATCAGATGATGTGTATAATTCCCAAGCCGCACAAAGGAAGGGCAATCAGTTTAATATGGACTTGTAAATAAATGCAATGAGTTAGCTTTTCAGACATTTGTATAATGGAGAGTGTTGGCTTTGCCTTAGGCATCAAGGAAGGGACAGAAAAAAAGTGGTTCTGAGTGAATATTTTGATTTAGGAATTCTAATTATATGACTTAAAGGTTGATGTTATGCACATGCTTTTTCATGTTTTCAAATATTTTCATAATGCCATTTTCTGCCTAAGTTCAGAGATAGAAGGGTTGATAAAAAAAACCTGGGGAAACAGTCTATACTTACAAAACCCATGAATGAATGGAAATGGTTTCCTTCTGCAGGTGGAAAATCGAGATACGAAAAGCTAAGTTTGCTCTGCTTAACGACAGAGCAGTGGAGGTCCCTCTGTGGGCAACAGAGAGGTAGGTACATCCTGAAATCAAATCAGATCTTAGCTGGGTTGAGCCACTCTCTGAATCATCTTTGTCTCACACTGTTGACTGCAGGGAAGACACAGAATAGCTAATCTGCCAGCAAAGGCACTTCAGGTAGATGCTAAAGAGAGATGAGGGTAAATCCCCACCTAAATGATTTGCTTCAGTTGTCACAGCTTGGGATAGCAGAGTAATGAAACCAGGTTTTCCAGAATGCCAGTGAATGAGATTTGCTGATCCTACATACTTACAAGACTTGTCCTTAAGAAACACAAAGACATCACTTCTCATTCCTGTCAGTCATCTACAGAATCATGGAATCATAGAATTGTCTCAGGTGGAAGGAACTTTTCATATCATTGAGTCCAACTATCAACTTAACACTGACAAAAACTATGATGGTATATTCACCATTTTCCCCTCAAATATATAACACAACAAACAACAGCAGTCTTTAGCAATACAACATAGGCATTAGCTGTGGTAAAAAATATTGTTTTGCTCCCAAAATCCACTCTGTAGTGTATAATCAAGAACTAGACCTTTGTATTATACAAAGTGATAGTGAGATACTTCATGAGAGAAAAATGATATGCCTTGACTAAAAACATTTTAGTACTTTTTTGCATCTTGAAAAAGAAAGAAAAATATTCGGTGTCAGTCATATTTGCAAAAAAAAAAGGTACCAAAAGAAATAATTATTTCTATGAGAATTGTAAAAATACAGCTATAATGACACACCATTTTAAATGTACTGTTTGGAGTTCCCCTAGATAACCCCTAAGGGTATTCTGCCCAGAATGATATCCTGTCCCTGGAAAATTTTAAGGGAAATGAAGCTTCACAACTCTCAATAGAAGATTGTTTCAGTTGAACAACTGCAAGCAAATTCACACTCTAAGAGTTTCAGTGGAAACATTGGTGATAATTAGACAGTAAGTCCTGTCCCTTCAAATCAGTTTTGTAACAGTTTGTCAGTACAAAAACCATGTTAACCAAAATTGCTAAGACTGTGTACAAAGGTAGATGTCTACATTTAAATTTTTAATTTTTTAAAAGATATTATTTCTAGACTTAAATCTAGGCTTGCAACTCCTCCTATGATAAAGAGTTTCCTATAATATTTACAAATAATATTCAGTCCCTCCTATTATTTGGAAATATGGAGATGAAGGACAAAAACATCTCTGGTGTACATAGCAGCTGAATTTACCATTTTACTTTTAATCCAAATTGTGCTGAGCCTTAGTTGATCACTGGCCTTCATTGTCACTTGATCTTCATCTGCTAACGAATATGAAGCCACTACTGACACTGTCAAATGTGGTTGAAGTACAGGGATAACACACAAAACTGAGCAGACAGTGGAACTGGAGGGAAACAGGAATGCCATAGATGAAAATAGGTAACAAGAGAAGACTTGACCAGGATGCTGGGTCATGCACTCAGGCTAAGAGTAGTTATGTTCATTGTGTTAAGAGATTTCTACCCAAATGAGTCAACATTCCTGATGGCAAAAGGCTTCCTATTGTTCTGAAAAGGTTTGCACTGGTGCTATGCACCAGAACTGAGATTATGGAGGAACTTTTTTCCCTAGCATAAGATTTAGCAGAAACCAAAAAATGAGAAACCTCGTTGTTATGACAGTAGATCTATATACTTGAACATATGGGCTAAACAGTACACCAGAGTATTTCCCTACCAGAATAACCTATTGTATTTATCTGTTGGAAGATATATGGCAAGTACCAGTGAGAGCTGGCAGTTTTCTGATACTATTTTATTCCCCCGCCTTTACTATCCCTGTACATTGTTAGAGGGCATAGTCAGCCTTCTGGATAAACCTTTCTCCATCATAGAAGTTTTGCCCACACAAAACCTTCAGAAATAGTATTTTGTTTCAAGCGTGATGTAATGATTTTTTTTAATTTTTTTTTTAATGGCAGCCTGCATGGATGAGTATTCAGTGCAGGATGATGGAAAAACTTAATTTCCTAAAAAATACTTAACAAAATCTCCCGTGAAATTGTTTGCAGCCAGGATATTACTCATCAGAGCCCATTGTCCATTTTCCAGGAAGACTTTGATTAAAACAAATTTATTACTGGATCCTGATAATGCTTGCAAGAGTAGGGACTGAATGTTAATGACTGCCAGTCAGTTTGAATTAACCTGTCTTGGAGGGACTTGAGTCAATTAGGATCTCAATTTATATTTTGACTTGATGGTAGTGGATTTGGTTTTAAAATCATCATCTAATATGCTAGTACTTAGATACTGCAGGAATGGAGCGCTCAAAAATATTTATTTGGTCTCAGTAATATTAATACATTAAGAAACAATATGTAAGAAACTGCACCGAGACTGCAAACCTATGGAAGTGTTTAAAGCCATTTGATCTGCCCTAGGGTATTTCTGGTCTCTCACAGATGGTCCAGAGGGATGCTTGTCTCCCATGGGTGCTGGTAGTCAAATGTGAACAGCTAAAGACTCCATTGGTTCTACCTACCTATGCGAAAACAAATGGATCAAGCCCCATTTATTTACCTCAGTCATGCAGGCAAACACCATATATTTATTCCTTTGTGAAATAAACACTAATTGGAACACTGAAGAAAAATGAAGTAGAGCTGTTAGCCTTTGATGGCCACAAGTGTCTCCTCATCTTTTGTCTCTGCTTTTTCTCTTTTGTTTTCTGTTCCATCCACAGATATGTAACATTTTGTATCTCATCAGGAGTCTGATATAAAACCACAATAAAATCTGTTAAATGCTCTGTCAGAATGGATCATTCAAGTGAATGATAATCATCAATTCTTTCATGTAATGACAGTGAATTAGCAATTATTGGGTGTATAAGATTTTCTAGGAAGCATTGCTAGACAAAGCTCAGTCTGTCTCTGCATCGTCTTAGCACAAGGATACAAAACCCTGCCATCCCTCATCGTCCACCGCATTACAACATCCTCTAGAAATTTCCTGTAGTCTTATCCAAATCCAAAACTACCACTGTTACCCAGTGTACCCCATGACGACAACACAACTTCCCTCATTCCAGTGACCTGATCAAACAAAAAATGGAGTGAAACTGAAGCAAAGTAGGGCATTGGCTAACACACCGTTGAATTTGATGATTTTTTCTATTCCAATTCCTTGATCTACTTTCATGAGTTCTAATCACAACAGCAGGACTGTTATAAAAAGAGGACTTGTGAATTCAACACTGCTCTGGTACTTTACTGAAGGCTGGCTTTGGGACAACACTGTTAGGCATTATGTGTAGCTGAAGAATGTCAGGGTATTAATCATCACATATCACATATTCCAAGGGTCCCAGTCTAATGAAAATGGTCAATCTGTCTACAACATGAAATTCGCTTTGCCTATCATCAAAATCTGCCTAACATATTAGTTATCACAGTTTGTGAAGATGAAGGAATGTCTCTGTAACCACAGTGGTAGCTGTTCTTAAAAGGACACATCGTTTTTAGTGGGAAAAGGGTTCAAAAACACACTTCAATATCACAAGAGAAGTGATCCAACTTGGCATACCATCTGCTAAGTGCCTTGTTACTAAATATCAGCTGGGGAAAAAAATTGCAATGGCTTTATGTATAAATAGAAGATGTCAGTTTGGAGGTTTGTCAAACCAGCAGCTTTTAGAGGAACTATTTGTAAAAGAAAGATGTCAGCTTTCAGTTTTATTTTTGTTCTTCTGTTGAAGATGTGTCTTCAAATTGACGTTTGTGATTTTTTTATTCTTTGCAATTAGAAAGCAATCAGATTCTTTTTATGACAGTGTGTTTTTTCCTCCTTAGTAGAAGTTTTGTTGTAATTGACCTATTTTTTTTTCTATAATTTTCACAGCTGAAAAGAGATAATCCTATGTAAAATAGGTTTTAATTGACTTATTTTGATACGGTTTACACAGATGAACAGAGCTAGACCTATATAAAGTAAAACCCTACTATTAGTATTCTTCCTCTTTCTAGTGTTCATTTACTCATATAAATCCCACTGGCAATAAGGCAATTACACCACAGATGGTAGAGTTCAAACAAATTAGATTCTACTGTCTCTTCACAAATAACTTCACTGCACAAGCTTCTCCAAAGCATGTATGTGCAGAGCCCTGATCTTGCTACTCAATTGCTTGCATAACATCACCAAAATTCTTGTTTTTATCTATATTTCATCTTGACATCAGTGCCTCTGCCCTGGTTCCTTCTTTTGCCTTAGCTGATCCCTCACAGGTGTATACCTTTCCCCTATTAACGCCCTAAAAATGTAAGCGAAGGACAAATACCATGTGCTTATCCACTCACAGAGTGCTTTTATTGTATTTTGCATCTCTTCTTTCCAATTGTTCTGTCAATCTCCCACCTCTTCTCCACGTGTGTATATGTATGTGCCTTTTATATCCCTCAGAACACAGATTGTCTCCTTGCATGTCCATGTAACACATTTTACAAGGAGGCTTCAGCCCTGGTTAACCGAGGGCTCTACTGCTCTGTGTTACAAATAATTAATAAATTCATTAATATGGCAAAATCTGTTCCCCTGCAGGTTTTGCATAGATATTCTTATCTCAGCAACTCCTATCAGCTTGGCTGCTGCTGTAAATAAAAGGAGTCTTGCCTTGGCGTGAAAGAGTGCAAATGCAACCTCTCTAAATATGGAATAGATGATGATAAAGCTTGAGGAGCTGGGTAGCCACCACACCATCAAATCAAATTTTGGAGCAGTGCAAAGCCGGAAAGGTCCCGACACGATGTTCCTCTGGTGAAATTGCCTCAATATGTATTGACACAACAAAAGTAGCTGAATTGCTATTGGTAATTGTCTATGCCTCTGGTTTGGATAACCTGAAGTTCTGGATCACTTCCATCCAATTTCAGGCACAGCAGATGCCTGGTCCTCTGTGGGATGGGAGTGGTCCAAGGTGAATGTGACTTTGGACAGTCTACCTGTAGTGTGTGTTATTTAAATTCATAGGACAGGCATCCTCAGAGTAAAAGGGGCACCTCTAGCTATATTTATGGAACTCAAAAGAAGAAAGAATGACAACAGACCTGACTATTTCAGCTGAATCAGAAAAGAGGTGAATAGAGGACAGAAAAAAATATTTAAAAGCTCTGACTGCAACTCAGGCATCACAGAGTGAAAGCAAGCAAGTTTGAAACCAATATTTGTTTGTACTCTTAATCAAATCTTAAATCTTTAACATATCATTAAGTATGGTTTTAAACTTAGAGGCTGTAGGAACTCTCCCCTGCAACTACCAGATTTCCCATTTAATGGCAACATCAAATATTCATCACATTAAGACCCAAGAGAATTTTTAATTGACTACACTTTACAAAATGTTTTCTACTTTTCAGATGATTTGACGGGTGCTTCCTGCATTTTGTGTGCAAACTTGTTTCTCATTAATTAGATTTTGCATCTAAGTCTTCCCTTTTTAACAAGGGAGAAATTCTCTTATTGACAGAAACAGCATTCAGGGCCCACTTCTAGAAACTTCTTGCTACTAAGACCATCAAGTTATGTATTTAAAACATAAAAAAAAGAATAATCTCACTGGCTAACAGCTTCCATAATCAAGTCTACCTTCACTTACATGGAAAACTTGGCATAGAAACCCAGAGAAGGCAAATATCTGCCTCCAAGGTTTGGATATGGAAACTAAGTTCTGTCCACAGCCTGATGGTGAGGTTTTTAACTTGAGGAAGCTGTAGTATCTACTGTCTCCCATCTGGAGATTTGAAGTGGATAGTTTATTTACAAAAGCAGATTTAAAAATGAAGTTACTGAAGAGACCATGTACCACATTTCTGCTGTGCCCTGGACATAGCTTTCCTACTGGTTTTGTTCTGTTTGAAGTGAGTTTGTGTTGTGTTGGTTTTTTTCCCTTTGTTTATTTATTTCTGTGTTTTAATTTTACTTCTTGGCTACCAGTTGAATTCACCTGTAATTGATTCTAGGGTTACTTTTATACACTTTGGAGCAGCATAGCCTCATAGCAGCCAGCAGTGAATATACGCCTTTGACACGTACAGCCAGGAGTACTAAAGTAGAAAGAAGACAGCCCCAAAAGTCTAATCTAAAATATTCTGGGTAAGTTTTTATCTGACTTAACTGAATCATTATATTTGAAGGCAGAGAGAATAAGTAGGTGTTGCTGGGAAAAGCGTGGCAGATCAGATCAAAGAGAGGAACAGCTGAAGTCCAGGTGAAATGCAGCAACCAGGAGGTTCTTGGGCAGGAATTCAGTTCCTGGGCAAATCGTGGAGTAAACCTTTTTCAGACACATTTCTGAGTGCACAATGGATGAGAAGGTGATCAGGAATCATGAGCACAGATTTACCAAAAGTAAATCATGCCTGAAACTCTGAGTGTCCTCTGTGATGGAAAAATGACTGGTTTTGTGGACAAAGAAGCAGCAGTGAATGTTTGCCTTAATTTTTCAAGGCTTTCAGTATTACATCCCAAAGTGTTCTTATATTGAGACATCATGATCTGGGCGGGTGGACAACCAGGTAAAATATGCTGGGCTCAGAGGGCAGTGGTTAATAAGTTGTGGCCCAACTGTAGGCCAGTGAGAAGTGGGACACCACAGGGGTCTGGCTGGAGACCTGGCATTGAACACCTTTATTAGTGACCTGGAGGAGGTCCCCTCTGAGCTGCTGAGAGGTTTTACGTTACAAAGGAGGAATTGATGTAAAATAGGGTCATGGTAGTTTGAGGAACTCTATGTTTACAGAAGACTTCTGGGATCTTGTCAGAGAGCAGAGGAAATTCAGCTCTGGAGTTTTCCTTCTTTGGAAAACTAATGACAGGAGGAAACACTGGAAGCAAAGCAATGAACTGTAATACATGGCAAGGCATTATTTCTCTGAAATACTAGATTGTATGCTCCAACAGAGAGAAGAGCAATTAAAAGAGACTGAATCACAGAGGCAGGAAGGGCTGATGGATGTCTGACCACTGACTAGAGCAGACAGTGAGGCAACATCCATTTAAAACAAGAGATTTTAGACACTCAGACCCCATTCAGAAGTGAATTGAATAAAAGTATCCAAGATGTCTAAGAAAATATTTCAGCAGCATCCCTACCAGTGTCAGCATTCTAGGTCTGATCAGGAACATCACATTTGGTAGGAGGTGATGCAAGTTTACTTTCTCTCATGTTGCAGTAGATCAATGGCACCTGCAAATCAACATTCCAGCTAGACAAAAGGTGACCAACAGCAAGAAACCAGTAACACAACAGTGAGCCTTCTTCAAACTGTATGACTAGAAAATATGGAATACTCTTAACATATCCTGTAAGCTACCTATCATCTGGGATATATAAGGCTAGGAAGAAAATATGAATGAAATTCAGGAGAAAATCACTTAAAAGAGGTTATCTGGTAGCCAAAAAGGTATTGATACCACAATTCTGAAAAATTCTTGCCAATACTGGTTTTAGAACACAGCAAAGGGAACAGTTGGATTTATTACTCCAAGTGAATTAGATGGAAATAGAAACAGAAATAGAAGGACTGGTATTGCAATCTCTCTATCTGTCTATTTGACACATTCACATATAAAGGAAAGGGGTAGTACTAAATTTATGTTGTTTCCAAATGCAGAAAAATGAAAAAAAAATCTTTGTGTAAAATGAATAGCTTTCAGGGCTAAAAAATACTTAATTATATTAGAAAGAAAAGAA
>JAOXNG010000021.1:114996359-115008759 GCA_028566535.1 Scolopax minor | reverse complement strand
GGGGGGGAGGGGGTGGATTGGTTTGGCTTTTGGTGGTTTCTTTGTTTTTGTCTTGTCTTTCAAATGGCTTTTATATTTCTTAGTGTATAAAGATAGCTACTCAAGCCCCAAATAAGTTCACTGTTATTCGCATTTAAATTCAGTTGTTTTTCACTCAGTTGTACTCAACCACTTGATTTTACCTACTGCAGAAATTCTCCACTTGGGTTTTCATTTTTTCTTCTCTCCTCCTCTCCAAGTGAATATTAACATTACCTGCTGTGATAGCTTTTCTTCCAGCTACCTTGTCACAGCTGACTAGGTACCTGTCAAACCTGTCACAGATCCACAACATATTGTTTCCTTCCAACTCCATTCACATACATGTGCAAAGATGATTTTGCAGGGGGAGAATTTACGTGGGAATTCAAAATGAGACTATTATCTCCTTCTGCAGAACGACTGGTGAGTCCTCTAAGATGCTACGGTCCCAAAGGTAGTTTAATCACAACTTTGCTCTGTACCATGAAATGCAATTATTTTATAGCTAACCAATTTCAGAAATGGTTAAGGTAGTCTGAAGGAGAGACTGCACTGGGCTAGCATCTGACACAGGAGGATTTAAAATTGATGTGCCTACAGGCACTACTACAGGTAGATGATTTGAGTGGAATGACTTTTTCATTCCTCCTTTTGTAAATGCTACATGCTGTGATTAGTTTTCAGCTGCTACCAAAAAATATCTTTTCCCTGTTGTCCTCTTGCATAGGAGCCAATCTCCACAACATGGCCAGGAGGACAACAGACCCCCCAGACAAGGCTCAACCCTCATTGGTGTCCCTACCCAGATTTCTCTGGAGATGATCTCCCCATGACCACTGACTCTGCTTTTCTGGCTCTGAGCCCCAGCAGCCAAACGCCCAGAGAAGAAGGGATGCACTCAGGGTCCTGGTATAAACAAGTGCCTGCAATTTGTGCAATAAGACAGGAGTGTAACAGAGATAGAGTGTGGACTGGAGAGACGGGTGGAGAGAACAAAACTTCTTCCTCTGGTGACCACCCCTCCTTTATTACATACCCAATGTTCCAAATTTCCACCTCTTTGCAGGAGAGGAGCACATTTACTGAGTAAACAGCTTATAGAAGGACAAGGGGTAAAACACTTAATGATCTTTTTCTTCTTCATAAGTTATGCAGACTGATTTTCATATTTTATTTGTTACTCAGAGAGTGGCTTGTGACAATACTTTTAGCCCCAGGGATTATTTGATGCAACTACTGTTTCAAATATTCAGTCTAAATAATATGCTGTTGCTTCCTCATCCCAACACTGAGCACATCAAAAACTGAGCAGCAGTTTTTGCTGCCCAGTGCAAACATTCACAACCCTTGCCTAGATTTTCTAGATGGTTGCACAAAGCTTTCTGATTACAATGTGCATGCAAGTACAAGTCTTTGATGTATATACTACTTTCCCTTTTCACAAAAGTGTTAGAGTGGAAAGAATTGCATAATAAAGGTCTTTGCCAAGTTCAATCAAAGTTGGAAGCGTGTGGGTTTCCTGCAATAACTTCTCCTTTCTGTAGCACGTGTTACACTAGAGGATCAGGGAGCTCCCTGAGCTGTGAGGAAAAACTTGCAAGCTGCTTTACAAGTCCATATTTTCTGGGAAATTTGAGCAGCCTGCAAACGTCTTAACAGAGGTGACCTCATTCTATCAAATGTGAATTGTTTCTCTACTTTAAGAATGCCGATACCTGAACAATTTGAGGAGAGAGAAGTTTAGGGATATATATTATAGGCTTTCTTCTCCTGTCTGGAATGGGAGTATCCAAGCGCAGCACATCACTGCAGCACAGGGACTCACTGCAGTCCTATTGGTGTCGTGTGTGCAACCAAAGGCAAGTGCTCTTTGTGCTGAAGAGATAATAAAAAATAGGGTAATTTGATGCTAAAGTGAGATTATAAATAATTACTACATTCTCCTTCATTCCACATATCATTGTGATTCTTCGATAAAACCCAAACTTCGCCAGCCCCTGTAGGCTTAATGGAGCACTGAAACGTTCAACACACAAAGGGATTGTTGATAATAGTGCAAAAAAGTACTGAGCAGCATGCAGAGTGATAAGAAGAATTTAAACATTATAAAGCAATGCATGTCTGGTGCTCTTTCTATATCTGTTGGTGTTCTTTTGCTTTTTTGCTTGTTCTTCTATAAGATTTCAAAATCACTTTGCCATTTCTGTACTTTTGTATCCACATAAATACATACATCTGAGTATCTGTCACTTAGACTCCCTGGAGCTTGTAATGATATTTTTTTCAAATATCAACAAAAAGCCTAATATCTCCATAGCTAATGCATTCCACCTGACTGGGCAGCGAAAAAAACCACCTGTGTCATGCATTTGAGAACAAAACACTTTTGGGATTTCTCATGTCCTAGGTCATGGCAGAGCCCCTCAGGAGGAATTGTCTGCAAATATTCACATAGCTTCATTGATCTCCTTACTTTCTTTCATCATGAGACCCATGAAACTTCACACATCTGGCCATCCATGTCTTCCATTTACTTTGTTTCTCTCTGCAGACCAGTGCCATCTCATTTCTATTTTCTCCAGTTATCTGTGCCCAAAGAATTTGCCACCTTCTGCTTCATCTGCAAACTCACAGGGTAAGTAACAGGTGTGTGCTTGCTCCCAGCACATATAGCACAACACAGTGGAAAGCCCTGAATAGGATGCCTTCATGGTACAGCAATGTAAAAAATAGCTAGTGTTTGGTTGTACTCTGCTTTCTACTTAAAAAAAAAAAAAAAGGAGGAACTCAAGAACATAACTAGAAGGTTCTCAACATTGTTTTCCTGTTGTGTTCTACCAAACATTGCTTAGTCCTGACTGACAATACCCCCTTGAGCTGTTATCTCAGGGCTCTCAAGGTAAAGGTGGTTGCTCAGCTCTTTTCACGAAATTCATAAGAGTCTTTTCCCTTTGCATCTTCATCCTAAGGCCAGCACCTTACATCTGGGAACAATGATGAGCCTCTAACTTCCTGAATTACATAGGCTCTTAAATTACAGAGTTTGGTTTCTCTTAACCCTTCTTGGACCCAGACTTCCATAGGTGTTAAACCACTCAGCTACCCTACAGACTTGGAGGGCATCATTGCTTTGGCCTAACCATTTCTATATATCTGCTCAAGGATGTATATTAGGATCCAAGTTCTGCTACACTCAGAAAGTTCTAAAGCAAACCCATGCAAGCATTGGAACAGGTTGCCCAGAGAAGATGTGGATGACTCTTCCCTGGAGGTGTTCATGGCCAGGTTGGACGGTGCTTTGAGCAACCTGGTCTACTGGAAGATGTCCTTGACCATGGCAGGGAGGTTGGAACCAGGTGATTTTTAAGGTTCTTTCCAACCCAAACCATTCCATGATTCCATCATTCTATGATTTTTAGTTATTGACATTACTGTTTTATAAGCAATCATTCTGTGTCAGTGGAAACTGGAAAAAGTCTTCCTTCAGTTGCCAGCACTGGTAACTAATGTCCTGCTCTTCCCTGGAGCTGGAGGCATTTTTTCTGCAGCTGAGATAAAAGCTTGTGGTTTGATTGCTAGCCTTCTTTCTTAGAGGGAGGAGGTTAATGCAGTCATGATGTCAGCATATATGTGTCTGCTTGTCCTATCTTTTTAAACTTAATTGATCTTAAGGACTGGTTTCATGAAAATTTGACAGAGGAGTAAAATTCTCAGGTACATCGGTCTTCTGGAATTTTCATGAAAACAGGCAGTACTAATAGCGAGATTCTGTCAGTGACACTTGTTAGTGAAGATTACAGTACAAGCTGAATTTTTCATCCAGTTTAAATGCAAAGACCTTTGATAGTGGAAAAGACTCAGTACACACTTTCATCTTATTAAACAGCAGAAATGTTAACCATAATGCAAAAAAATCTTAGGAAATTGGGCTTTATTAGTTTTGTTATTTACAGGAAAACCTGTAAAATGCAGATTTTGTCTGTATTTCTGAATCTGTGCTGTCCATATGTATATGAAACAACCAGAACTCATTGAAATAACACGAAAGAGTTGTTTTAAAGTAGTTGTAATACGAACTCACAGCTGGAAGGAGTGTTTATTTATCTATCAAAGGCGCTTTGGTGCTACTCGAGATGCATGTGGACACGTTGCCTACAGTACTGGTTTGTAAAAAAGCAATGCAATCCAAACTGTTAAATGATGAAATAAGGCCTTGAACACTTTAGATGAACAAGCAGTGAATCCCAAAATGAGAAATACCTCATCCATTGGATCACTGGTATTCATGAATCCAAGACACTGCTGGGTACCCCCATGAAATTGGGCAAGGCGGCTAATACAGTGAAGAAACACCATGTAACCTCTAGATCTTTTCTCAGCAAACAACACCTCTGTATATAATTTCTCAGTCCTGTTGATGAAAGACTTACAAATGATCTTAAAAAATATGCCTAGAAACACAATCATAACTGTACTGGATGTCAGAAATAATTGTATCAGTAGAGACACAGTGATGTGACACACAGTAATTTTCCTCAAATCTCGTTCCAGCTAGTCACTAGCTTTTGTGCTATAATTACCTGTCTTTCTGTCTCTACAAACTACAGGGGCTACAAATGTTATTACTCTATTCTGATTAAGAATCCCACTCTGCTCAGATACCAACTGTTTTTGTTTTTTAATTTGAAATTGTCTAATCAGCTAACATAATAAAATTAAATTCAGAGCTGTTTCCAAACTGCTTCGTTGAAGCTCTCTGGTTTTGCTTTAGAACCAAAGATGCAATTAATTTAAAAGTTTCTATACTTTTCCATTTGGTAATAAGAATGTCTGAGAAATGGTATTTCCTCTCTTTGTAAATTTTGTCCTTAAACTCTAACTTTATAACAATCCTAGCTTCATTTCAACAAGACATTGGCTGATTCTTAGCTCTGTGCTTCTTATAGGAACTAAAAAATGTATTAAATTTTCTCTTCAAAACTGTTCCATTGCAAAAATAAAGAAACATTCTTTTGCGTTAGCAAAGAAACAGAAAGATGTGTGTGGATACAGATATAAATTTTACCTGGAATCTTCTACTTTTTTGTACTCACACATAGGGGAGGGTAAATCAGCAAGAAGTTTCCAATAGGAAAAACAGTGTGATAAGAGATTTCTTCAGTATATTCTTCTCAGTTGTGTAAGAAAGAGTTCTACAGTTTTTAATGTGACAATTCCCAAATGTGTATGAAACAAAAAACATGGGGCAAATATAAAAATGACAGCTGAGGATCTCAGTTTTTTCAGAGGCACAAAATGTTATCACTTCCAAAGACTTATTTTCAAGACTATCTATGAGAAGCTTGGAAAATTGGGTATCTGAAAACTTTAGACATGGAGATGTCTGAAGGAACTGAATAATTCTGAGATGTCTGCAGTGATGGGCTCAGGGAGTAAGAATGAGTCAGCACCAGAGTAAGGACTGACTGAACAGTTACCAGCACCCAGAGAAAATGCCATGAAGCACTGATTTCTTCCTCTCATTAATTTGAAAGCCAGTGTGACAGGAGAACTTCCTCCATTTGGTCTGCTGCTTGATTAATGAGGAGGGAAATAAAGATATTGTTATTGTCAAAACCCCTGAGATTCTGCACAAAAACAACAGTGCCTCTACCAACTCTAGCCCATTTCTTAGCTATTTATTTTTCCTTAAGAGTACATTTTTAGTATCTAAATTCATGTTGGACTTGCAATCTGAACCCATTTATTTTGCAATTTCTGTCAAAGACTGCCTTGGGAAGATTTGTTTGTGGTAAGGAGAAACACAATTTGCTTTACTGTTAGGGAAAATTTATAAGGGAGGGTTCTTCTTTTCTGAATCCAAATCATTAAATAATCATATTTTTCTTTTAGTTTAGCAAATCTTATCCATATATTAAGGGCAATCACTGCATCTGCACAGAAAGATATATAGAGGACAGTGAATAAAGGATTTATAGAATCGGAATTTGAGTTGCAAACACTGAAAGATTTTCATTCTAGAGTAATTACTATTCCCAATAAAGAAAAAGGACCGTGTTTGTGACATTAATTGATAAGAATGTAAATTCCCTGTCTAAAAAAATAAATCCACATCCAGCATTTTCTTTAAATGACAACAACTTGAAAGGGTTTCCCTCTGGAACATGTAACTGGGAAGATCCCCAATCTGTCTCCTTTTTCCTGTCTCAAAAACTGTGAGCTTATCAAGGAAAAACCATGGAAGTGAAACAAACCTTTCCCAGACTGTTTCAAGCCTATTTTCTCCATGTAATGCCTGTCTAGTTCTTAGTGAAGCTAAAGGGATTTATTTCCATTAGAATCTGAGCAAGTACTGAACACCTCATTTCCTCTTAATTATATGGACTGAAATCTGCAGCTAAAATGAAATTCACAGGTTTTAAGTAAACTGAAATGCACCTGTAATTAATTGCAATGAACCTGCATGTTATGTCCTTTATTCGAAAAGATCTGGTACTATGTCCTATCAGTCAGAAAATGAGGAAAAAATCCAAACATAATTGATATAATCAAACAAAAGCAAACTGTCACTAAGGCTAAAATATGATGAATTATTAAACATTCTTCTAAAAGCCGTGACTTGGAGCCCCCTTGGACACTCTTAATGAGCAACAAATGTCCAAACAATGGGCAATATTTATTTTTATAGAAGATGTGTGACAACAGCTTTATACTATACAGTGAACTTTCCCTTTCTGAAGGTAAATCCAAAATGGGTAAGAGACTAGTAGGTTAGCCCAGTCCCTGCACACACTCCCAGGCCATATCCCTTGTTGCTGCTGCACATTTGGATTTGCAGCTCCCAGCAGCTCTAGGAGAAGTCCCCCTGGAGCCGTGCAGACCCCAATCTGCAAGTCCCATTCAACGTTTCAAATATAGTAACATATTACTGTGATCATCTGCATTTTATATTGGGAACACATTCACCAAGGACATGACCTGGTTTCTGTCAGGAGTGTAAGGGGAGCATCAAAACTTCCTCTGCTGATACTTCTTCTGCTTCTCTAACTTCATACCTAAGGTCATGAGACGTTGGAAGGGATTGTAGATATGAGCTACCTAAATGGCATGGCGCTAAAAATACATTTATTCAGAATGGCTAATTAAGGTGAATGACTACCATTCCTCATTAGCACTGAAGTGGTGTTAATTTGATTAGACTTCTGGCCTAAATAGGCTTGGAAGGTATTATGTTCCTAATGCAATTTCTATAACGAGAAAACATTTCAGATGACATGTTACCCATCAACGTCTTTCTCTGTATAAATATTAAGTAGACATTTGCCTTTTAATGCTGCTGTAAGTTTTAGGGAGCAGGGAAACAACGAAGATGTAACATCTGTATCGCCTTGGGATATGGGAAGAAAGTGAGAAAATAAACTTGTAATTCTTGCTCCAGTCTCACTATTTAAATAATTTGCAATGCTTTCCCATTAGAAAGTCATACTTGAAATGTGCTCATTAAACCTGACTTTCCTTTAACATACCATTATATACCTCTTGCTCTTTAACTCAAAACTCTCTTCAATCAATATTTCACTGCTTAAACACAGTTGACTTGGAAACATAAGTTTTAGCCTAGAAAAAAATACCTTCTGCTGTGTTTCTTTTAGCAGAAGGCCTGGGAGGAACAGGAGGAATGTGCTGTTTACTTATTAATTAGATCTGTGCTGGAATAAAGCTCAAAAAAAAAACACCTATTTGGTTGGACTATGATTATTTTACCACATTTATTTTGCTTATTTACTAGTAAAAGTAGTTGTACAGCAATTAAGAAGTCTTGCTTAGTGCCTCCTGGACTACAAGGTTTAGCCATCATCAGAAATACAAAAGTCTTTTTTTTTATTAAGCAACACTTCAATAGAGGGAAAACAAGGATGTTATGGTAAATGCGAAATGAATGGAGTAATTACTAAAAAATAACAAGTAGTTAATCAGTCCCATGAATTCCATGGGTTTCTGGCACAAAATACTCTGCAGAAAACAGGCTATGTTTTTAGGATTTCTGGGGGCAGATTCACAGGGCAGGGACATCAGAACATATCCTGGTGGCCATGGTGTTTCTGCCAAAGCTAGGGGGAAAGTTTTCTGGTGTCCTCCTCTAGATACAACCATTCCCTCTTTTCACATATCCTGACCAGCAGAAGCAAGGGGATCAAGTCTTTCTCCCTTCCACACTTTTTGGAGAATTCCCAGCCCCTATCCCAGCCTGTCACTCTCTTTCTCCTTTCCATTTTCAGACACATGCCAGGAGCTAGAGAAAGGTGAAAAAACTCTGACTCCCAGGGGCTGCTGATACAGGGAGAAAAATATAGAAAATTTTAGTTACATTATACACTAAAGGAGATTTATTCACGGCAGGGTGAGGAGAGCTTATTACACAGAAAGTACTCCTAGATGCTGTACTACAGAAGAGGAAGATGACAAGGGAAACATGGAGAAAGAGCAAGAAAAATACCTTTGCCACAACCCCTTCAGTGACCTTGCTCAGTCTCTCTATTCCACCATATCTCCTCCATACCAAACAGACTTGACTTATTCTCCTACCTCACTCCTCCAAAATACACTCTGACACAGACTTCCTCCAATCCCTTCCTTGTAGCCATCATTTAATTCCACATTGCTTCATCTATAGAAGCAATAGAAGAAGAATTTTCTTCTATAGAAGAAAAAAAGACAACATTATTTTGACATAAATGGTGTGGCAAAATTAAATTTTTCTTACTATCATAAGATGCTTATGCTGGATTTGCTAATTCATGAAATACACTTAGACTTCTGAAAATCTGCTGGAGAGATTCTCAGGGGAGAACCAGCCTCCAGGAAACAGAAAAACAAGTTCCATCAAAGGCAAGTAGCACTTCCAGATTGCTTAGGTGCGTGTTAAAAAAATCTCTTCTCTGGGAGAAAAATTTTACTTTTATTTGTTTTTAGCATCTTCTATGTATACTTACAAAGTGTCTCTGCAGAACCACACACTTGTGATAAATAAAACTGTGGCAATGATAATTCAGTGGTGTTGAATAGAAGGGGGTGTAGTACTCTGCAGAAGTAAAGGATCAGAATCTGACTCATGGGAAATAAAGTTATTTTATGGCTCATTAAGATTTATTTTCTGGTATTCAATATGGAATGGAAATTCTGCAGATGGAGAGCATATGTTTGGGTCTTGGAATGACAAAAGTAGTGTTCAAGGGAGACATTGCTTGCCCCAGTGTTTTCTCATTTTAAAAATAACTTGTCTTCTCAGAAAAAATAAGTTGTCTCTCTTGTTATTTTTGAGTTCATCCAAAAATTTCCACTTTTTACCTAACTAATTAAATACTTTTGGACATTTTTTCCAGCTTTATTTTTTTGCACTGGTTTTGTCTGGGTTAGAGTTAAGTGTCTTAATAGTAGTTAGTACAGGCTGTGTTTTGGATTTGTGCTGAAAACAGTATTGATAACACAGGGATGTTTTTGTTATTGCTGAGCAGTGCTTACACAGAGTCAAGGCCTTTTCTGCTCCTCACCCCACCCCAACACTGAGTAGTTTTGGGGTGCACAGGATTTGGGAGGGGACACAGATGAGACAGCTAACCCCAAAAGACCAAAGGGATATTCCACACCATACGATGTCACGCTCAGCAATTAAAAGCAGGTCTAAGAAGAAGGAAAGGGGGATATTCAGAGTGATGGCATTTGCCTTCCCAAGCAACTGCTATATGTGATGGAGCCCTGCTTTTCTGGAGTTGTCTGAACACCCACCTGCTGATGGGAAGTAGTAAATGAATTGTTGGTTTGCTTTCCTTGTGTGCACAGCTTTTACTTTACCTATTACACTGTCTTTATCTCAATCCATGAATTTTCTTGCTTTTACCCTTCAGATTATCTCCCCTATCCCACCAGGGGGGAGAGAGCAAGCAGCTGTGTAGTCTTAGTTGCCATCTGGAGTTAAACCATGACATTTATTTTGCTTATTTACTAGTAAAAGTAGTTGTACAGCAATTAAGAACTTTAACAAGATGAAGTCAGAACAATAACAGTGTTTAATACACCTTTAGACTATCAATTCAGTAAAGTCAGTGCCCGGTGCAGATGTCTCTGGGAAAGAATGGATATATATTCAATTGGAGTTTTAGCACTGCTGCTTTCATAATGCAGGTTGGGAATGTTTTTAAATTGGTATATTATTGAACTATGAAATGCAGATTATTTCATGTCAAACAGCCTGTGTGTCAAGGTAAGTTGAAAGGTAATAGCATTGGGAGGAAGAGGAAGGTTGTTGGACTCATCATAAGTGACTATAACTGTGATTCATCCTGGCTGCAATATTATCTTGTTAAAGAGATAACTTTGTTTCCCCTTTCAAAAAAGTGATACAGAAGACAGCTCAAGAGAGTGAATTAATGGTTGCATCCTTGTGTTCGGTAATATTAAATGCACTGAGTGCTTCTTTCACCACTGAAGCTTTATATGTCATTAAAATTTCTAAATAGATTTGTATAAAAACTTCACCAGGATTTATAAGGCCAAGTTTTAAAAAATGATGGTCAATAGTATCATAAAAGATTATACTTCTTCCAAAATTAAAAAGTTGGCATCACAATAAATAAGAAAGTGCATTATAACATGGTAAAAACTTCACATGAATCAATGGCCCAACCACTTTACTACCCTCTTAAAAGACAGAAGAATAAGAACTTCCGTTTCATTTGTCTAAAACAACGTGAATATTTAACTCCATTCACTGAACTTCTTTAGCCTTTGAAGATTTATGTCCTTTTTAAAAAATGTCATTATTTGTAAAAATTATGGGACTGGTTTAATAAAGACAGTATATAATCTAATGGAATAATAGAAAACAGAGACTGCCTGGTTTAAATAGCCAGGCATTGTCCTGTTCTTAGTGACATATCGTGTTCTAAAACATGCCTTCAATTGTTTTCTTATTTCTAAGTATTTCCAAGAGATGGACTTTCTCTCCTTGCCTATGGACAAAATTAAGTATCATCTTCCCCACAAACTGATAATTATCTAATCTGCTGAAAAAAATTAATCTAAATTAAAATCTTAGTCAATATTTTGGAGGATAGAGTTCAGCTAAATTTATAGATTTAAACTAGATACATATCAAATGAAACTGGATGTTATCTTAAAAAAGTGAACAAAATTTTCTTTGACAAGTTCATACAAGTTAAACTGCATTTAGTGACTTTGGCTGTTAGTATGGTGATGCAATGCACATTTCTTATAAAAAAACAGGATCAGTCCAAACTCTGCTCTAATTTATTTCCATCCAACATGCTGTTTCTTAATGAATAAGCCAGAAAACAGAATTCAGCAGTTTATAATGCAAAAAGTAGGCACTAAGTAGTCAGTACGTATATCCCGCTAGCTCTATCCTTGCCTGTCCAAGTACACCAGGATGCAGGTAACTTTTCACCAAATGGTACTTTTTCCCTATTTCCATCACCCATCCATTTCAACTGAATCTCTTTGTTACCTTCTGTATCATGAGAAACAATGGAACTGAAATTAAAGGTGAAAAAATTGTGCTAATTTGAAAATATTATTGTTAGATTGTTTTGAAATTTGTGAGGCAAGTCAGGAGTGAATTGCCCCTTAAAAAACGCCACAAGGGGCAATAAAAACCCCTCCATCATTCTATGCAGCTTTTCTGGGGACTTTTTTCATAAAGTTTGAAGAAACACACCTTTGTTAGCACCTTATATTTAGATTATGTATATAGATAGGACAGAATGACTACGTGTAGATGAATTAGACATAGTACAAGACTGTTATGGATAAGGATGCCATTTTTTCAGTCTGGTTTTCTACCAGATAATCTTCTGATGCACTTTAGAGAGGGAAAAGTACAGTTTGGAAAGAAAAGTTAGAAGATTTTACTTCTTCTTTACCAAAGTTAAAACCTCACCCCTTGACCTCCTCTTTCAGTCTTTTCATGGTGTCTTTCTCTGTGACATCTTGTTCAAGTCCATTCTTGTCTTTCTAATTAGAGATTTCCACCTTCCTGTGGAAGATCTGTGTTGCTGTTGTTACAGAATGGGTATATTTTGCTTTTGTGAGTGCCATGTCAAAAGAAATCTGTATCTCTCCCTGAAACCAATCAGAGGGAAGTGTATTGGGTCTTTATTGTGTCCACAGTGTGTCCACCGATCCTTGAATGCTTCAAGGGGTGCTGAGGCCAGTGTGTCAGAGAAGCAGGTTTGAAAAACTCTGTTAAGATTCCTTTGCAGTCTTTTAAATATCTCTTTCCTTCTCATTAAGGACTGATTTACACCATGGTTTGGAACAAGGTGCAGATGTGCCACAGCTGTTGGAGATGTAAGCATTCAGT
>JAOXNG010000021.1:114985234-114996259 GCA_028566535.1 Scolopax minor | reverse complement strand
TGAAGATGTAAGCATTCAGTCGACACACAGCATTTCTGCAGAGTTAGCGGCAGAGCTGGTTCAAGTTTCTTTACATCCACAGGGCAGGCATGCCCTAATTATCTCAGTGATAAAGAGTAAGATGTTTGAATTTGATATCCTGGTCCCTGTGGGACAGAGCGTCTAGTTGAAAGCAGGTCTGTTAATCCTGTGTTTACGCTCTAATGCTGCTGCATGATCCTGATTGAGATGGGGCTTCTTAGGGGCTACAGGCTGTTGTCCAGCCAAGATATAACACAGGTGATGTTGAAAGTTACTCTAATATTTAGACTGGGGAAGAGAGAGTAAAGGACAAATGACTTTGATTTCAGTTCCTCAGCTTAGAGCACTCAGGAAAAAGATTTCCCTGATTCAGAGGAAAACTTGACATTGACAAAGTCATCCCTAGATTAGAGATAGGCTGTGGTGCACAGCTTGGGACAGTATCAAGGACTGTATCAAAGGCACATCAGCCTGAAATACTAGTGTTCCTATCACACTGGGTTTGGTTGCTCTAAGGCTCACGATTCCTCTGCATTCTTCCATATCCTCCTAGTACATTCCCAATATACTCCTCATACAGCTTTGCAGAAGCCCAACATCTACTATGATTTTGCCTCTTGGTCAGCAGAGGCCATGAGGAAAGGAAAGCACAGACTCAGACAAGAGCAGCTTTGCAAAAGGAGCAGGAAGAGACATGGGTGCTTGTAGGCCTCCATTCCACGGGTAACATTTCAGTGAATGAGAAGTGAATGAGAAGGCTTGTAGATGAAAAAGTTTTCAGGGAAGGATCCCCTGTGAAAGCAGACAAATAAATGCTTCCAGCACAAAAAGAAGCAACAACTAACCCAGCTTGTCATTTCCTTTATTGCAGCTTGGAAGCCAGTGAGTCCCCCTGTGGGACCGAGGCTAGTGCACTGATAAAAAATACATTATTTTCTTGCCAAATGGACACATTTGAAAAAGCTGCTATTTCATCACGATGAGACATTTAATTTGCCATACCATCTAATAGATAAAATGAAAAAACCAGAGGCTCTAAAACACACCACTGCCATTCCAAGCTTCAAAGCTCCTCTCCCTCGGATAACACATTTCCTACATTAACGAGATGGAGGCATTCATGTGTAGCACAATAAAGACAAAATCAAGTGCTCTTTTGCAGTGTTCTGTCAAGTCCTCCAGGAAACTCTGTGGCTGCAGCTTTTACGCCCCAATTCAGAATTGTATCAGAGGAAGATATAAAAAGCAGAATCCAATATAGGCAGATTCATCTGGACGCTGAAGAAGCTTTGAAGCATTATAATACTACCAGGACATAATTAAGCAGAGGGTAACATAATTAAGCAGAGGGTGAAAAGGCTAGGGGCCTACAAAAGCCTTTAAGGTTTTTTTTCGATGAGCTCAATGAAATGCGGATTTGACTTAAACTGCATGTGCTAAATTTGTCCAGAGCTCTACTGATGAGATTGTTCATCCTATTTTTCACCCCAGCATGAAGCTTTTGTTTCTAGTCAGATGAAAACATGTAATTAATCAGTAGTTCTACAATAGCATGCACGCCCTGTATTAAAAATATGAATCAGGCCACATGGGCTTCCAGACTCTTTTTATGAAATCTCATGGCATCTTCTCTTCCTCATTATCTTTCAGAAATGAAAGCCAGGAGCCAAAATGCACAGTCCAGAATGCATCCCGTGTGGGATTCAGGCAGATCCTACTCTTGCTGCACTATGCAAAACAAAGCTTTTATAGTGCAGATGTTACTGACCTTGTACTTAGTGCGGCATGTCCAATCCATGAGTCTCCTAGATTTGTGAGACCCATAGTTTCTCAGCTTTCCTTTTAATAGTTCCTTAGAACAGATGCTCCTTTCTCTTCCTTGTATTTCTTTCTATTCCCCTTAATAATGTTTTCTCTGAAAAACATCAAGTTAGTGCAGCAGAGTAGTCTGTGCACTTGTTTCACTAAAAGGTACTGTGGGTAGGACATTTAAGGTCTACAGGGTGGATGTGGAAATTGGAGATAGTCAACATGGTCTCTTCTTATAGCCAAACTGAAGAAAGAGAAAAAAACATTTTTTGAGACAATTGATCTGGCTGGTTTTAAAATGGCATGGATATTGTCTAAAAATGTCTCAATACAGAGGGAGCCCAAGGTGACCGCCTCAGTCATAAGTGTAGGTGTCTACATCTGGTGAGATGAAAATTTGTATTCTGCCTGCAGCTCATTTTAAGTTTGGTCAACAGCTGACAATCAAGTTCAGAATAAACCTTATGTCCAGTTGCAGAGGTGAAACCTTTGAAGGCATGGATCTGAGATACTTTAGGGAAAGCTGAGAGAGAAAATATGAGCCTGCTCTGATACCTTTCTATAGCCTAAACATGCACCAAGCATGCAGATAGGTCAGATAAACTATGAGTGACACAAAATGATAATTGCAGGAAACTGTTGCTAAGTACACAAAGTGATTAGATCAGCAATTAGGTGGGTTCCTTGGTCCAGCCAAAAACATCTTGAGTTATTGTCCCTGCTGTGAAACTGTTGTGGGAGCACAAGTCTTATCAACTATGCAGGCAAACAGTATCTAGCATAATTATGTTCCTCATCTTGTTTGCCACTCCTCATTGTGGCTGCAATCTGGAAAGGTCATAAACCATTTTTCCATTTGCCATTTGGATTAAGAAATGTAGAAGACTAAGTCTGATGCAGGCTACTTCTCTTTTCTGTCAGTTGCAAGGACTGACAAAACAATTGGAAGGGGTAAGCAAACAAAACTGCATATGCAGAAAACATCTCCATTTTATGTTCTCTTCTCTACAGGATGGAAAATGGTGGAAAAGTGTCCAGAAACTACAAGGCATTTTACAGGGTGGAAGAGCATGCACTTGCTCCAGGAATTCTGCAGAACAATAAATTAAAGCTTTTTACCATCCAACTGCAAGGCTACTACAAATCTTTGTGCTATTCGGTATCCTTAAGAAAGGCCAAGCATTTAATTAATTAAATATGGAGATGAATCATCATTGAGAGGAAGGAAAGAATTAGGTGTTTTAGACAAGGGAAAACAGATACTTTTTCACAGTGGACATTTGATAAGCAAGTGTAAGTCAATGAGGCTGAGACAGAGGAGGACTGTTCCAAAAGACTGGAGCCTCGGAGGAGAAATTCCTGACCTAGCTGTAGAGGTGTGTTGGGTAGCAGAAGAGAGCTTCTGTAAAGGGTTATCTACATGGTCGGTCCCAAATGCAGTTTAAAATATGATCCAGGTTGGAGTTTGGGAATCAAACAGCCATCTCATTGCTTCTCACCACTGCTTTGGCTGAAGCCACCAACTCCAGACCATCCTCAGATGTTCTTCTTTTCCTGATGATTATCTTTTTCCTATTCAGTTCCAGCTCAGCAGACAGTAAAAGCACCATTTCTATCAACAGCATCCAAATTATTTCAGTATATCCAGCTTGTTTTGTCTGAATCAGGCTAATGAGCATGGTCCCAAGCTGCCGAGCCATTTTGTAGGAAGGTGAAGTAACTTTGCTGGTGAGGAACAGCTTTGAGTGGTCTGAGGCTGGTCACCTTTCCAGCCAGCATGGACACAAGGAAACAGGAACCTCCCTCTGCCTGACAGCAGCTTGGAATGAGCCAGGCAGACTGGAAAGAAAGGTCATGACTACAGACACTGTGAAGACTTGTAAAAAATTCAGTGCCAACCTGAAAAACACTGTATTTGTTGGGACACAGTTAAAAAGCTATAGGGCTTTCATCTTCATGCTTATTTTTGCTTCCAGTTGGCTCATAATGCTCACAACGGGGTTCTCTCTCCATTAATGTTCTTCCAGTCAACATTCTCTGATATGCACTAAAGCACCTGTCAATTATTCATATTACAACAGCACCACTATTTCTCTTTTAACAATGAGATTAAAATGTTTATTGAAGCTGCTGACCTAGGCTAGTCACTAGTGGGGCATTTGGTTCATTCCCTTGAATTTTTCTCCCTACTAAACCATCAGTTAAAAGGGCTCAGATAGGAACCCTCTAAGCTCCTTAAAGATTTCATGGAACAGGTGAGAAAACACTAAAATGTGCAAAGAAAAGTTTCAAAGTTTGCAAAGATGATGGAAAGTTAAAAAATATTAAAGAAAAGGCCTATTTTTCTCATTTGATTGGTACAAATCATGAGGCTTGCAAATTATTTTTTTTAATAGAGACTCATTTACTGGAGAAAGTGTGCAACTGAGGGGGGAATCAGCCTTGATGAATCCAGCTATGACTTAGAAATGAGGTATTTGTACCACAAGCAATTAATTCTGCTGAGATTTATTTAAATTGCAAATGCAGGAAGGAGATAATTTCTGTTCTGCCCTGTTCATCAGAAACTCCACCCTATCCCAAACCTCTCAGCATCAGATACAGCTACGAAATATTCAGAACAATGTCATCAGAGCAAACTTTAATTAGGGGATCATACCCAAAGGGCATGGCAATATTTTTAATTGAGAGTTTTTTGTCCCTTTCAAATTAACATTTCAAAAGGCATCACATGGAGTAAAGTCTTGGTCCTTTCCATTAGTTTTAAAGTTCTTTAAATTTGGGATATGACAGAATAAAGAGACATAATACCCATGTGAACTTTTTAACTGTCAGACTGCATGTTTAAAACAGGAAGAGTTCTGGGTTTTGTAAGGTAAATAAAATTCAGTAAAACATATCCCAGGTTTATCTGTGTGAAAGAAAGAAAGGAAGAAAAGAAGGAAACATGGAAGGCAAATAGTATTACCATTGTCGTGGTTTCTGTTAGTATAGAGTTAACTTTTCTATTAGCAGCTGGATTTGGGATGAGAAAACACTTTTGAAAGCACAGTGGTGGTTTTAGTTGTTGCCAGGCAGCCAAGACATTTTCTGCCCCTCATATTGCTCCATCAACAAGCAGGCTGGGAGGGCACAAGAATCTGGGAGGAAATACAGAAGGTACAGCTGACCCCAACTGTCCCCAAAGAGATATTCCATACCGTATGACATCATGCTCAATATATAAAGTTGAGGGAAGAAGAAGGAAGAGGGTGGATGTTTGGAGTGATGTTATGGATGATGGGACCCTGCTGTCCTGGAGAAGGCCGAAGATCTGTCTGCCCATGGGAAACAGTAAACGATTTCTTCTTGTGCTTTTCTTGCATATGGGACTCTTGCTTTACCTATTAAGCTCTCTTTATTTCAACCCCACAAGTCTTTTTCATTTTCTCACTTTTGCTCTGCCATTTCCTCACCAATCCCACTTGGGGTGTGTGCAAGCAGCTGCGTGGTCCTGTCTGTCAACTGGGGTTAAACCAGGACCATCATTAAGTAAAATAAAAAAGAAAGCATGGAAGTCCTTCTGCCAACTGGTGCTCCCTTTGTTCAGACCACCGTGACAGAGGTCTGAAATCCCCAGCACAAGTAGGGTGAGCCTCAGATGCTGCCAGAAGCATATTGGCAGCAGCTACTTCCATGCTCAAAAGCATTTTGACAAAGTTAATTTCCCCAACATTTGAATAAAGATTGAACAGAATATCTGCTAAGTGGACTTCTCTTTTATTTCCCTTGATGGAAAGGGTTAAAAGAAACAGTGTTCCTAGCTGCGTAAAGATTTGTGTAAGATATTGTGAATTGCAGGAAGTAATTACCAGATGTCCCAGTAGCTGATCACACCTAACACTGACCAAAGTAGCATCCCCCACCCATATCAGCTCCAAAACTTTCCTTTTGAGATAAGACAGGAGGAATGGGTGATCACCATTGCTTAAGAAACCCAAGCTTCAGAAAGCAGATGGTCTTTTTCTTTTCATCCTGGTCCTGCACATGGCAGGTCACCAAACCTCCTGCAACTGCCAGAAACATCTTTTGGGATCACCAGAGTACAGCAGGGAAGGGGGCTAAATCAGGAAAAACCATGGAGAAGAGTAGTGGAAGAAAGTGCAGCCCAACCAGGTCCATGTCTGGGAAACCCTATGCCCTTGGCTTCATGCAAGGTAAGTCAGAGAAAAGAACTGCCAAATTTAACCTTGGAAGTGAATGCTACATCAGGGTTTGTGGTCAACTGCAGAAAGAAGAGTGCCTTTTTTTTTTCTTTTGCCAGCAATTGCTAGAGGCAAAAAAAAAAGATCAAAGGAACAACATATCACTGGTCAAAACCCAAAACTGCTGAGGGAGAAACAATATTATGATTTAGAACCCAGTAAAAATAAGAATCACTATTATTTATTATTTGAAATAATACCAGGGTTTTTTGCTGTTGTGTGGCTTGTTCGTTTTTTTAACTTGAGTGCTGCTCTGTGGAACTGAATTTTCAAATATTTCCCTATGTCAGAAGACTGCACTTTGTCTCAAAATGAAAGTTCAGTCATTTATGCAGCAGGACATTAAAGAATGAGACCTTCAGGAAAACAAAAGGAAAACAGTAAATACCAGGAAGTTTGTCATAAAATCAGAAAAGCTGACAGCACTGGCAAAATAGAAGAGTGCTTGCACATAGTAAGAGTGTTCCCAAATGTACTTATATTGGGCCAGAATAGACACTGCTCAGCCTGCAGCACAGCAAAGGGGTCTTCAAACTCAAATCATTAAGTTCACACATGATGCAGCCAGCACTGTGCAGACTGGACACACCAGATCTGTGTTACTGCCGTTGGACCTCTGCTGTCTTTGCAGAATTAATCAAATGGAAGCACAGAGTGACTCCAAAGCTTGTGAGCCCTCTGCTGCCCACCCTTCTGGTCCTACGTTGTGGCAAAATTCACCTGGCTAAATGTAGATATCTATGTCTAAGAACAGATATTGTGGGCACTCTTTGCAAGCAGAGGAGATCTGGGCAAGGTACCTGGTGATTTAGCTCCTCTTAAGGTAGGTCAAATGAACAGCATGCTAAAAACATCCACTTCAGGTTTGTAAAGAGGATCCAAGGAAGGTTGCTCAGATATAGGATGCCATGCAGTAGCCATCTAACTTCAGATGAAAGAAATCCACATTTTGGGGAAGAATGGAGAGCAGGGGAGACTATCAGCATCTAAAGGGCTGTGGAGATCTTAGGAAAGGAAGATCTTAGGATCCTAGGAAAGGAGGCTGTAGTGAGGTGGAAATTGGTTTCCTCTCAAGCAACAAGTGATAGGACAAGAGGAAATGGCCTCAGTTTGTGGCAGTGGAGGTTTAGATTGGATATTAGGAAAAAATCCTTCACTGAAGGGGTTATCAAGTATTGGGACAGGTTGCCCAGGGAAGTGGTAGAGCCACTATCCCTGGAAGTATTTAAAAAATATGTAGGTGTAGCACTGAGAGACATGGTTTAGTGGTGGACTTGGCAGGGCTAGGTTAATAGTTGGACTCAATGATCTTAAAGGTCTCTTCCAACCAAAATTATTCTGCTTTTATGGCTCTAACCACAACAGCAACAGCCTCTTGTGAGGAAAACTTCAGGGCATGTGTGATCTGCTCAAAATCTGACAGACCCTGAAACTTATCAGAGAGCTGCATCAAACTCTGTAACGTTCAAGGTCGTTTAGCACACCACTTACTCAACTTGGATTGGACCTAAGAAAAGGAATAATTAATGTTTTCAGGAAAATCAATTTTCCTGGGAGTGTTGAGCATTCAGGCACTAGCATTAATCTTTCTAAATGTTATTGTTGCATTATTGTTTGCTTCTTTGTTTGTTGGCTACATTTATTCTTGACCTTCTTGACTATAAAAAAGCGCAGGCAAAAATTTTATGTAGGCCACAAGGAGCTCAAATTAGAAAATACAGGAGAAAATAATTCATTTTCTCAGCTCACAGGAATTAGTGATCTGATCTACTTAGCTACTCTTCAAGGTTCTTATGCATTAAAAAAACTAATAAGAATGTGTTTCAAATAAGGAGAAGGCAAATAGTGAAATTAGAACATTTTTCCAAGGCCTGCTTGAATGCCCTCTGAAGTCAGTGAAGCAAAATGAGAGCATAGGAGATTGCATTGCGTTTGATACCAGGCAACGCAACGTCAACTGTTCCTTCATTGTAAATGATGGGATGTGAATTTACTGCTTGGGCTACAGGTTGTACAACTGCAGGATGCTTACTACAGCAATAAGCTTTCATGTAAACATGAAATGCTTGCAGCGTTTTAGTTTTGCCACAGAAATGAAGCAAACATTTGTAGAGACATAAAGGCCTGGAAAAAATTGCCAAAGGCAATTATTATTATCTCCGTAAGAGAACCCTTCAGGGGAGAAAAGTGAGCATCATGGGTACAGACTACGTAAGATACTTGGAAACTTGATTGTGGACAAATCATCCCTCCCACCTTTTGATATTCAGATTTGGACACAATACTGATACTGCCATCAAATCAAAAATTCTGGAAAATATGAGATACTGAATCACTTCATTTGGATCTCTTTTTTTTTGAGACATGCTTATCTTCTGAAATTCAAATATTTCTCTTCAATTTATTGAACTGAGTCCAAGCACCTCTTCATTAGTCTAGTAATCCCTTCAACAATTACATGTTTAATTTTAGACGCCGTAGTCAGGGTGCCATCTGCTTTCTCCCTTGGGTAATACTCCTTGCTTGGACTGTGTCTTGCAGAACCACCATTATTAGGTGATAGCCAGTAAGCAGACCTCTGGCCAATACTGGCAAAACTAGAAATCTCAGTATGTAAGAGGAGAAGAAAGTACCAAGAATCAAAGTAAAGCTCCAGAGGAAATTACGGTACATTATGTGGGCACACATTAATTCTGGACTATATAAAACACATTGTTGGTTTTGTGGGTTTTTAAAAACCATTATTCCAGACATTATTTGTTAGTGAGGGTAAGAGGTGAGAATGGTAGGAGGAGGTTGTTTTTTCTATTCAATTAACTGATGTATATTGGAGCAACTTTCAGATGCTTAAACCTTTCTTTAAGTCTGAAAAAAAGCAAGAAAATTCCAAGCTAGCTTGAGAAAAGGTCAGATAACAGGCAATTCGTGTATCTATTTTATGTACCCAGATCACTTAAGGCAAGAAGAGAAAATTTGGCTTTGCTGTTACAAATGATACGCCCTTATAAATGTCCCAATCATCTCCTGGCTTGCTGCTTGAATAAGGAATCTGTCTTCTTCAGGAAAAAAGGCAAGATAAACTTCAATCAGATAAGAGGCTGTAAATCCTCTATCTGATCCATCTGTATTCATTGCTCAAGGAAAGTGTCCAAGTGTTTCCCTGAGCTCAATGTGTTTCCCTGGCCTTGGGCTTTACAATGTCCTTGTTCTCTGTTGGTCTCATACCTAACCACTGCCATCTTTGATACCACTAACCATAACTGCAAGAGGAATCCTAAATTACTCTAATTTAATAAATATCACACTGCTCAGATATTTGGGATCCATTTTCTTTTAGTTGTTAAGGTCTCATATGAGTAACATCCTTGCTAATAGAAGGCTCACTCGTTTTCCTGTTCTTACTTCTAAGGCTAAAAAATAAACAATTCAGCAGAAGAACAAGAACCCTATTTTTACCTGTAACCACACAGATGACTTCTGAAAGCTGAAAATTCATATGTCATTGAATTTGCATAAAGGAACTGAGATTCCACTGTGGTTTCTTCCTAGACAATTGAAAAATTCAGGTGACAATAGATTTGTGGATACATAAAAGGGGACGGATACATAAAAAAAAATCCAGAAAATTGCCAGTGAAAAAAGAATTTGGGAAGCAAGGGAGAAATAAAACAAAGTGGTGGGAAAGCAGTACTTTGCTGTTTCTGTCTAGGAAATGACAGGAGTGAAATGATGGACCTTGGCAGGACACGAGTGGATTTACTAATCAGGAGCAGAGCTGCTCAGAAGTATTCAGATATTCTGAATTCATTTGTCATCATTTTTAGGGACACTTCAGCTCAGACAATGTTGCTCTGGAATTCTGGCAATGTTTTGATGGAAGCTTGTTTGGCTTCCTACCAAGTTATTTCTCCAGGACTGTCACAAACCAAACATTCAGTGTAAACTTACTGATAGACTGACTCAGATCTTGGAAACCAAACCCTCCAATAAATCACAGATCTTTTCAGGTCTAAAGATCTAAGGTCTTCTCATGGAATCAGGCTTCTCAGTTTCTGGGGGTTTTGTTCTGAATCAAAAAAGAATCCATTCAAAAAAATTTAAATCGTCTTTAAAATAAAATTTCTCCACTAAACTCTGCACAGATCAATTTTATGGAAAACAATTAACTTTTTGGCTTCTTTGTATGAAATTTAAGCATTCTAAGGGATAGTTTGATATCCTTTCTGTGAGGGTTACAAGTAGGTCATAACGGTGCTTATTGTTCCCATTTTCAGATGCTGCAGTTCTGGCTTTCACTCTGTCCCGGGCTCTTCAGAGTCCTGCAGAGACCTGAAAACTGGCAAGTGCTTCAGCCAGGAATTAACACTGTGATTGAAGCATCAGTGAGAAGGAAGGAGTAGGATCACACTCCAATACTTTAGACAAAGATTCCTGTGTTTCCACGTTCCTATGATATTAGGGAGGCATTTCCGACACCTGTCTTCCCATCCTTCCCAAAATCAAGGTATCACTGTCCTTCATTCTGTTTTCCATCATTTTCGCAGGGATCAGGAGATTTCCTATCCCCAGATTTCCTCTTTATCAACATGTCCCAGCCCTCTTTCCTCTTATCCTGCCCTTTTTGGGAAGACTGTTATATTAGCAAATAAAGTCAGAAAAGGATTGTTCTGCAGCCTGGAGGGCAACCAGTACAGCGTGGCTCAATCTATGTAGCTAGAGTCACTTGGCACCCAAAATAGAGGTCCATCCAAAGTGGACATTGGGAAAAGCTGTTGGGAATGGATAATACAAACATTGATTACTAAATCAGATAGTGCAAGGACAGATCTGAGCCCTGGCACACAGCTGTCATTAAAATAGTCCCTCCTGGTGTTGTCACTGGTCAGCTAGCATTGCTCCAGTACTGCCTGGACACAGGCATTACCTCCAGCCAGAAACATTCCCAATAGGA
>JAOXNG010000021.1:114943709-114971856 GCA_028566535.1 Scolopax minor | reverse complement strand
GAGGGCAGATTCAATAACTTACCTCTTATGACCTTACATCCTTTTCAGGCTTATTTTGGTAGGGGATTTTTGTGGCTTTTTTTTTTGATTGTTTGTTCAGTTAGTTGGTTGGGTTTTTTTTTTTCCAGTTCCTTCTTTCTTGGAGTGATAGCCATTGAATATCCTAATAAATCCTAGTTAATACTGTGGTCCTGAGGAAATCTGGAATGGAAGAGTAGGCGTAATTTTCAGCTTTTCATGACCTTGGAAATGTGTTTCCAGGAGGAATTTGTATATATTTTGGTTTAGTTTGGTATAGTGCTGAAAAAAATAAACAAGGAGAGAAGGGAAAAAAATACTATTTCACAAAATAAAACTGCATCACATTTTTAGATAAGTTTAATATCTTTGACAAATCCCAGCAGTAAATGATCATGAGGACTGAATTATCCTCCCCAGAAGACAAACAGCAGAGTGAAACAGCACAGTGGTTCCCTTTCCTGGCTACATTTTCAGGAGATAAATACTGAAAGTATATAATAACTGGGCATAAATATCCAGCATTTTTGAGATGTCCCAGGGTGCGTTGCATTTTTTTAGTACCTGTGATATTTGTAATATCTGTGAGATGTCCAGGAATGCCTCTGATAAACCAGAGCAAATCAGACAGCATCGTGCTTGGGAACAGAGTCGATGCCTGAATGACTGGCTGTAGTCATGGATGTGCACAGTCAGGTCTTTCAAATTGACAGCTGAAATGCAGACATTGTGATGCACATAATGTGAAGGCTATGGTTTACTAGCACTGGGGGAACTTCACACACCTCAGACGTAAGGATGGGCAAGCACCTGGTAGGATGTTGACTGTGTACGAATTTCAAAGATGTAGCAACTTTTTTCTGCTACCAGATTTTTAAAAGGAAACCCTAAACCAATCCTTTAGTTGACATCCATAGCAATAGTCTTATTTATATTTTGTCTTTGTTAATTGTCCTAACCCTTTTGTGCACAGTACCTCAGATGAAATATAATAAAACCAGGAAAACACAGCGAAGGCTGAAATGGGTGATTCCGTGTGGCCTGACTTTCCTGATAGAGCAACTAAGTTCCATAGCACTAAGTTAATTTTGACTTTTCATCCTGGAAAAGACTACTCCTGAAGGACATAAAAATTAATGAATTACAAGGATGGAGTGTATAAGAGATTATTGCATACTACCTCCTCCAGTATTGGGAGAGCTACTAAAGCTACTGGGGGGCAAGTTCAAATCAAAGCCAAAAGCAAAACCAGTTAGTCCTGAAGAGTTTGGCCAATGATGTTGTGAATACCACAAGTTTTACACAGGCTCAAATGAAAACTGGGAAAGGCAATATTACACTGAAGTTACTAAATATGCAGAGATTGTACAATTCTCAGAAATATTGGAGCCTGGGAATACATTCAGGAAACATATTATTCATGCTTAGGCTATTCCTTTGTTTTCTTTTTCCTCCTGTGTTCCGTTTGTGTGTGTGCATTCTCTTATAGAATTTCCTATGTAAATGAGTCTTTGTTGTGGATCAAAAAGCTAGTGCATCTCGAGACATCATCAGTAGAGCCAGAAAAATTAAAATGTGATGTAGTTCAACAGAGCACTTAGGTGCATGCATAGTTTGATTTTATTGAACCCTCAGTTTGTGCGTAACTGCGTTGTGGAATAGGACAGGAGCCAACAATCTGCTTAACTCATCTAAGGAAATAGAATTTGTGTTTATGCAACACAGCAAACTACGGACGTCTGTATTGAGAAAGGTCCTGTATTGAGAAAGTACCTCTCAAGTGCAAGGAATTGTGTATGTTGAGGATGCTAAATTAGAGCTTTCATGTGACAGAATAAAGGAGGACAATATTTAAATGGAATCATTTTGTTTTAGTAACAGCTGTAAGTGATAACATATGCCTGTATAGTCTAGGTCATATCTGCATTCAGTCTATGTTACAAAACCTCAGTCCTGTTGGACTAAAGATATGCATCTTTAAAGATATACCATGGATATATATGATATAACAATACCCCCCAGGAGCTCCTGGCTCATTAACTTACTCTGCACTGAGAAGTAACGTGGCACTAATCTTACCAGGGAAAAAAGCCTGCCAGTTCTTAAAGTTGTATCATTGCCAGTGGGAGTGCCTTTCTTGTCCAGCCTGAGTTGGCATTTCTCCACAAGAGTTTGGGAAAAGTAAGGAAATGGCTTCAACCACATGCAGTGAAAGTTAGAGATGTGTATCAGTTGCAGTAGCTTGTTAATTATCATAAGGGCATATCAATGTCCAGGACTGGAAGAGCCTTAGGAGACGCAGATTTCCCCTGCTTTGCCTTTTCATGTGTTTTATGCCTGTTTCCCAGGTCCTTCTGATGTCCTGATAAAATCTGTTATACTTCACATCAGTTATGAGATTACAGGTTGCTTGGTACCATTTGGACACACTCACAGCATGAGCAAGTATGACACAAGATCTCAGCTCTCATGACTGACACTTGAAGGTTATATGGATACCACAGGGTAACTCAAAGAATAAAATATTTAGACAACTGAACTGATCCCTTAGGGTTCTGTCAGTTTGAAACTAGCAAACACGGAACAGCCGTCTGCATAGACTTCATCAATTAATTAGATATTATCCTAAAATATGTAAGTAACTTTCAAAAGCAGATGTGAACAGGACTTCTGGAAAACTCATGCCCTAATGAAGCAGCCTGTCAAGGTGAGTAGGATACTTCAAGTCATCTCAGAGGGCATGAGGTGTCTACATTTATGTAGGTGTATTTTGCCCAAGACATTTTCTTCAAGGAAAGCTGAATGGCCACCTGGGCTCCATAGTGCTACTTTAGGCACTATGGTCACTACATAAGTTCCCCAGCTACCTCTTTAGGAAACAGGTCTTCTGTAGGCCCTTTCTCAGCCACTGATAATCCTTAGTCCTCTTGATACTATTAAATGCCTTCATGGGAGCCTAAACCTGAGCTCTCCACTGACTAACACAGAAGTCTATAACCTGCCTCAGCTATCGACACCTACATGTAAAAATCCACATTTGGGGGTTTTGTGTCCAACACCTTGGTTGCCTGAGCACATACATGTAGTGTCATACTTTTCATTAAGATAGTTTGCTATTGTGTTTTTTGAGTATCTTGTAACTGATAGCTTGCACGCAAGCTTTTAATGCTTTTGTTGTTCTTTTCTGTTCTTTCTGCCTTCCTCCTCTTCCTCGGTATAGAATCAGAATAATAGAATAGTATGTGTTGGAAAAGATCTCTAAAAGTCATCTAATCCAACCCCCCTGCAATGAGCAGGGGAATCTTCAACAAAATCAGGTTGCTCAGAACCCTGTCCAACCTGAGCTGGAATGTTCAGGTTGGGGCCTCTACCACCTCTCTGGGGGACCTGGGCATGTGTTTCACCACCCTCATTGTAAAAAAAACTTCCTCCTTATATCTAATCTAAATCTTTCCTCTTTTAGTTTAAAGCCATTACCACTTGTTCTGTTGCAACAGGCTCTGCTAAAAAGTTTGTCACCGTCTTTCTTGTAGGCCCTCTTCAAGTACTGAAAGACTACTGTAGGGTCTCCCCGAAGTCCTCTCCAGGCTGAACAACCTCAACTCTCTCAGCCTGTCCTCAAAGCACAGATGCTCCTATCTCTCTGATCATTTTGTGGCCTTCTCTGGACTTGATCTAACAAGTCCATGTCTTTTGCTGTGCTGAGGTCTCCAGAGCCGGATGCAACACTCTCACCAGAGTGGAGCAGAGAGGCAAAATCACCTCGCTGGTTGCCCTGCCTTGGATGCAGCCCAGGATGCAGTTGGCTTTCTGGGCTGCGAGTGCACATTGCCAGATCAATGTTGTATTGAAAGGCTTCTTTCCAATGTTCTCTAAACTTGTGTTGCTGCTTTCTCTCTTTTTTTTCATAACTTCATGGCTGGGCTCACTCAAAGCATCTTCCGTCTTTCCTCTTTATTAGTCAGAATCAAATCTAAAGGAGTTACTCTCCTTATTAAAGTTCCTTGTCCTTAACATAGTCCAAGAATTTTAAAAATCACTGATGTCTCATCACACTGTAGTCCCCAAACTATTCTACCAGTTACAGTTCAGTTAATTGGAAAATCACTGCTGTACAAAAGAATACAAGTGGTATAGAAATAGGTTTGTTCCTTTTGTCTTCACTGAGCAGTACCCAGGAACTCTGCTTCTCATCTCTTCTGGAACTGTAGAGAAAACATTCTTTTCATGCAAGGCAAAAACTTTTCTTTTTGGCCTTGCCTGCTTGTTACATCTCAAATCTTGTTATGATAAAAGGGAGGATATCTCTTTCGTGAAGCCTAGAATTTTGTTAGGCTAATTTAAACCCTTAACATTCTAATAAAAGAGTTATCATTAGTCCGGTTACAATGATATTAACATTTATAGTCCAAATGATCTAATTATTACAGGAGAATGTCATTAACAGTCAAAATTCTTATATATAAATGTCCTACTATTTAAATATCCATCCTTTTTTTCTGAAGCAGTGCTCCTTCCAATGCCCTCAGGTCCTGAGGCTAACAGAGCCAGTCTGTCTCAAGGATTGCAGGGAGGGGATCACAACTGGTTGCCAATGGCCCAGACTTCATCCTAAGTGTATTATGATATTAAACCTGAGGATTTCTTTGTCTTCTGTTTTGCATCCACTTGCAGTTATTTTTATACATTTCCTAATGCATTATGTATGTTCAGTCTTTCCTCACTTGCTCCCAGGTAAAATTTTCCGGCCATTAGCTGTTAATTGAAGTTATACAGTGGTCCCACCTTCCCTCCATGTTCTTTAGACCTTTACCATGCACGGTATAAACACAGACACAGTTAAAACACGTTAGACAGTAGCTACCTGAACACTGGACAAACCTTGTTACTGCTAAAACAGCCTAAAATCAGCTCAGGGAAATACAAGTTCAGAAACATTTTGATACTTGTATTGACAGGTCAATACAAAGCCTAGGAGCTATACTGGTACTGGCAAAAACATGCTTATGGGGCCAGGTGACCTCAAAAGAGTGTAAGTTGCACTAACTCTATTTTGAGCGAGATACTTGCTTGTGCCCAAACCAAACACACTGTAGAGATCCTAGAACCTAGCTAATGGCAATAAAAATAAGTAATGAACTGTACTGTAGCCGGTACTTTAAAGAAGTAGCATTTCACCTTCTCTGAGTCCTGCTCACTCTTTGATTGCACAAAGACTTCCAGGCTCGTTGCTCCTTAGGTGGGCTGTCACACCACAATTTCCACATCCTGTATCCTCCTGAGGAGCTGCAGATCTTGATGACACTGATTTCCTCCTCAGCTTTATGTTTGCTTGAGTCCAGTTTTATACATTTGCTATAACAGTCCATGTACTTAATGCTTCTAAACTGGTCTGTAGATTTATGTTATACCTGGGTGTTGCTGTACAGAGTATTCTACCAAAGGAGTGTAATGTATCATCTATTTGCTTTTGTATTACCTGTTGGTTAAATGTTAGATGACACAATTGTTGTGATTGTTTGTGTCCAACAAATGTTGGACAAAGGTTGATAATTTCTTATCTTCTCAGGCCATATATCCTGCTGGAGGAATTTTAATTATGACACAGCTCCAGTATTCTGGTGTTTACAACAAAGGAGAGCAAAGGGGTTAAGTGTTTGCCCAGGCAATTGAAACATGTGGCTCATAGGTGCATCCCTAAACAGAAGACAGAAATAGGTGCCCACATGTAGACCTCTGTCACCTCTGGGGACATCTTAGGGAATCATATCTTTCTGGAGAGTCAGCTAGAAGTGGAAGCAATCCCTTGAGGATTGTCAGGTAATAATACTGCATGGATGTACATCGACAGCCGAAACAAGCCCCTGCATTTAGGAAAGTGACTCATTTGTCTAAACATAGAGTCATCTGAGGTGTCCTAGAGTATTCAGGACATCCATATGGGGACACAATACCAGATAAAAAATTCCAGAAAGTCTCAAGTGACTTGAGATGCTACTGTTTAGGCAACTGAGTCAAGCCCTAGGTCTCTGAAGTTGATTCCCACCCTAAATGTCAATTTTATCTACATTAGTACTCTGATAATGTTCACAAATGTATCAGCATGCTTTAAGCTAATATTTAGAATCTAGTTAATTAAAAACAGCTTTTTAATCAAGAACTTTCCTCATTTCATCTTTATGAATGTTAATATGATTTTGTACACGATTCAGTTTTATCAGTGTCATTCCAATGCCAAGGCATTAAAAAGTCCTTGCCAAAATAGTTTAGGCATATGGAGTAGTGTACCCCCATGATAAGACTCACATAGAAAGTTCTTCCATTATGCACTATTTTCTGCAAGTATTTTAAGCCTGCAGGCTGCACTTACAGATAAAACAGAATCTTGGAACTGAGTAGCATCTAATCTGAAGTATCCTTTTACTCTGTCTTAATAGCATTGTTTTAAAAGATTTCTCATTTTCATGGGATCTTTGTAAACAAATAATTGTAAATAGTTGAGCTTTTTTTCTTTCATAAATTACACAACAGCAAAAAATAAGCTTTAATTTAAATGACACTTCCTGATGGAAAACTATCTGCAAAATTTTGTTGATCTGAGCAACAGTTTTAGCAGAAGAACAGCTTTGATAAAGTTCTCATTCATTCAACTTTTCCCTAATTTGCATTGCCATATTTTCTTCTTTAGAAACAAAGTATAGTAATTTTTTCCCAGAATGGAATAGAATGACAGATGGTCTCAATCAAGGTTTTGTTACCTATCTGTACAAAGTCCAAATTTCATAATTTTCTGGTTATTGAAATTCTGACACCTTTAATTGTGGAAAATAACCGGATGATCGAAGTCTGAATGAGTTGTACAACACTTGCTAGATAATATATTATTCAAATGATGTGCTTTCTGAGCAGTCTTGAAAACTATCAGTGGACTAGACTAGGTATCAGAAGAATTAAACAACACATGTTTTGCTCAGTTCCTTGCTAAGCATCCTACTTAGCTGATGTGGCCTTACTGCTTCACAAGTGAATTTGCTTGGAGCTAGTCTGAATATATGTACATAATGCTGCATTTATCTAGCAAAACCTAACTTGGAGTAAATAAATTTTGACATCCAGCCTTCTAGATAACACGCAAACCAATCTAGCCAGCAATGCAAGCTGGTAATTTTGCTTTTCTGCATCTTTCTAGGTCAAATCATTTTTAAGAGCTGATTTTCAAAAATAATGTTGGAAGACATTTATCAAAATATCATGTGGTATGCCAGTAAATATGTCCTATTACTCTCAAAAGATTAAAAGTATTTCAGTAAACTGGAGTTGAAAAAGAAGATTTGAGGGCAATTAAGGGGAAGTTACTGGTGCAAGAGATTCAAAATCATAAAACTAGCATCATGTTTTTAAATTAATGCATTCATGCTAAAATAAAGTGCCTGCAAAGGACAAGTCATCTGTTTCATACTGGGCAAATACACCTGCTCAGCAAATCATGTCCTTAAGTAAGTCAACGGGCTTGAAATCTATGTGAAAGTCATTCAATATTTGAGGTATTATGCAAAAATGGTTATTATTAATATAAAATATTTCTAAACTTTGTCCACTGAATTATTTCACTGAAATATACCTCAAAGAGAGGGAAAGAGAAGAATAGTTATCTATTTGCAATTACATGATTGCACTATGTAATAAAAGCACCGGGTTTCAATTGAACCCTTCATAGTGGAAATGCTTACCTCGTCCAGGAACTATTCCATGTCTAATACACAATTGGTGATAAAAGGAAAACAAAGCAAAAATGACTGGGTAGCATCCTCATCCTGCAGCACACTGCTCTCTGCAGCAAATCTGTGTGATGGTACTTTTTCTCTTCTTGCAGACTGCTGATAATGCAGCAGCAGCAAGGAGATGTCAATTAGCACTTCCACTGAGAGCAGAAAATTCATATAGATGGATCCTCACTGCCTTTGTGAAAGTTTATATACACCTGGCATTGTTTATATCCAGTTTCTACCAGCATATCCAACAACATGATTTTGCAGTGGAAAATACAAAGGATTTTTAATTTCTTCTGACAAGAAGCAATGCTAGGAAATGATAGGGGAAATAAGGTAAACCATGACAAGACAACGAAGTCTTTACACTGACCTTCCAGAGTATGCTAAAGTTCTGATTAAGAGAAACACTTTAATCTTTACTTAATTCCTGCTTAGAGATAAAAAGGCCTTATCAAGAGCCATAAGTATACCCAGGAGGCTAATACATGCCTAAACACTCTGCTGAATAGACTGCCATTAAAACTTTAGCTTACAGAGAAACCTGATAGTTTTATAAAAGGTAGACTTGGAGGAAGTGTTTGGTATATTGTCTTTTAGATATTTCTTCTGTTTGAATTCCTGTTTCTTTAGTGTAGCAGTCAGCAAAAGAGTAATGTTAACTCTTCTCTCCACACAGTATTTCCCCGTGTTTAGATATAAGATACTGATGCAAGCATCACAGCACCTTTCTGGTGACCACCACCTTTTACATTTACCTTCTTCCTGCCTTGATTCATTCAAGCAGCTAGGCAATTCCCAGATGGTACCAGTGAACAACATGGGTTAAGAAATTTCTGGAGGTTGTCATCAGTTTGTAAGTGAAGTGGAGAGCAGCCTCAAGGATATGACAAATTGCAAGCAATGCAGAAAAACTGGCAAAGCAGAGGTTAAAATAGTTCATTGGCTACTGTAAAAGGTGAAAGAGGGAAGTCCATACATTTGAAAAGTTTAGTCACCAAGTGCAGGTGTAAAATTTGAGGAAGTATGGGTTAAAGCATGCATGCAGATTATTAATTTTGGAATAAGTCTTCAGGATCAGTCTCCTGGGAAAGAAGTGTTGCATGTTTTTCTGTATGGGAGATTTATATCAAACCTAGATGACAGTGACAGAAGAACGATTTTTTTTGCTGTGGCATCTTGGAGAGACTGTAAAGTGTCCTGACAGATACAACTGCAATTTTTGAAAACCTTTTTGCCTCCTTGTCATTTCAGTTTCTCGCTTCCTTGTAGCCATTCACTGCCTGTCTTCTGTTAGCAGTCATACACTAGAACTTTACTTATCCTTCTTATTTTAAGAAATAAAGATATGCTTTGTATGTAGAGCAGTTCTCTCCAGCATCTCCTTTTGTTGTTTTTTGCTCCTTTCTTCTGCCCTGTGCACCTCAGAAGCAAAACAGATCTTCAGGAACGCCCCACGTGAACCTAACTCTGCTTTTAAAAGACTCAGTGAAACTTTTGCCAGGGAGTTTTAAGAGAATAGTTGAGTTGTATTAGCTCTTTTGAAATCCAATACACAGATCCAGCAGCCTCTTATGACCATGGGGAAGTTAGCCTTCCAGCTGAATGTGATAAAGGATGTTTCCTCATACATCAGACAGGAGGAGAGGTTTCGTGACTATTACTGAAGGGGTCTATTAAAAGCAGCACACAGCAGCTGCTACACTTAATGTGCAATAAGGGTTGCAAATTAAAGTCACAGAAGCAAACCAAACAGAGTCACAGGAAATCTCCGCCAAAAATTTGTCTCTGTTTTGGAGACAAATCTGCCAGGATGGAGCTGTAAGGCCAAATCTTCCGTCAGTGTAAATCAACATTGACATTAAACACATTTATGACCCACTCAAAGATCTTTCTCTACCTCCGCAATAAACTTGCCATGTTTTCTCTTTAGGATTGTTCAGCTTGGACTGAATTCACTGTAAATACTCATGACATTAATTCCTCCCTTCCTTTCTCAAACCAGGAGTAAATGGTCTTATAGAATCTAAGCAATCGATACTTTCTTCATCTAATATATTTTGAAGGCTTGATAATGCTACAAAGACTAGAAAACATAGTGCATTCCTCAAGTTGCATAGATGACAGCTGGAATTATTTCTCTTTCCCCATCCCAGTCTTCCTCTGAAATCTCTGAAGAAGACAGAAAAAGCAAAACTTTATTTCCAAACCCCTAACTACTCTGGGTCCTTTCCTCATCATAGTGATTCACTTGAATATTTGATTTCTAGACCCGAATGCCTGGGGACAATAGTCACTTCTGTATTTCTCAGCAGTATCTAGCAGGAAAAAGGTACTTCCTTTGCAGAAATATTTGCAGTTGCCAGCATCACCCTGCAACCAAAGAACATAGAAAATTGTTCAGTCAGAGATGAGCCAGAGAAGTAATCCTGCTGTGCCCTAGGCCCGTGAGCTATGATTCCACTTGATATCCACAGGCTTTACTAGGCATTTCCAGAAATGCTTTAAGAAAAGAAGCAAAAGAAATGGAGGAAAAGCTCTCCTTGATTATGTTACACTCGCATAATAACTTTTGAGGGAGCCTTTCCTTAATGCACTTGCTCCCCAGACTATCAGGATATTGAAATGGGAATCTGCAGACCAAAGGAATCTCAGTCCAAATATCTCAACAAAAAGAATTGAGATTCTGCTGGCGTGTACAAATTACAGAATAAGAGCTGGATATTTGGCACTCTTCTGCTGACTGTAATTTGCTGCATTTGACTACTCTGCTGTTTGCTTCGCCACAACCCATGGGATGCTGCATTGCTTGTAGCCTGGATTTCTATTTTATTAACCTTCTCCTTTATCTAATGACAGTCTGTCATGTTCTGGGATGCCAGAACAATGTTTGCCTGATAAGATGTCTCCTGGGAAAACGGGCAGTTATAAGGGATAAAAGCACACAAAAATAGCCAGCTTCAGCAAAAACTGCTGCTCTGTGAACTTGCCTTAATTAGTATGTGATCTATGTGCATTTGTACTGCCACAAATGTCATTATTTTCAGTTTATTAAGGATGCTTGCAAAGAGAGAAGAGTTTTTCTAGAAACCTGACCTATTCTGTGCCATCCAGATAGGTGGTATGAAAAAGAAAATGTTCTTGGGGGAGGCGGAAAAATAAGCCAAAGAATAACTGTATTATAAAACTACAGCTCTGAGTTCATGTTTTCATTTGGACATATTATACCATAATATTCTAGAACCAAAACCCTCTTATGAGCAATCTGTCTTCATTGTGCCTATTTAATATGCACAGAGAAAGCAATAGCTTTAATATCAATTCTCCCGTCACTGATTTTTTTTTCCTTGGATTTCCTCATTTCATTTCCCTCCGTGAACTCTTTTACACCTCTTTGCAGCAACAACGAATAATTATTCACATGGCACATTCTTTTCTTGTCTTCTCAGCCACCACCCAGGCAAACAGAATTTCCTGATCAATAAAACAGCAGTTTGAAAACCAGGTGTGAAATGCAGTGAAAATGCCATCTACTTCCATTTAGATATGCTCCATTTCAGTGACTAGGCCAAATTTTGATCCCAAACTTGCACATAAATCTGTGTCTCATCCGTTTTTTGGCATCTGATTGCTTGGGAGTTTAACATGGACCGTTCACTGTCCTGGGAGAATACCCTTAGGAAATCAAAGGACAGTTTATTTAGTGAATATATGACCATCATTGTAACAGGGAGTTTCCTATTGATTAAAATATGAAAATGTCCTTCTTACTCCATTGTCACCCTGTGGATTCCCAGGAGTTCATAGCAATAAAACTATGTTTTTAAGTTATGTAATGTCATAATTCCTGATCTTTTCTGGGGTTTTGATATGTTTTTTGACTAGGAATCTCAGATGATAATTAAATTTGTCCTCTTCACGGTATGTACACTCACAACTTCTGGCTCCAAAGCTTTAACTTCAGTTATTAAATATTTTTTTTACCATTGCAACAAACAAGACTCTGCAGTAACCCAGATCATGTGTTATTTCACCAGTGATGAAAAACATGTTGCTTTAATGAAAATCAACAGCCTTTTAACACTGGAAGATAATTGCATACAATGAATGCTCTGTAGGATTCATAAGTGCTTTGCAAAAGGCATCCTTTAACAGATGCAGTCCATAACCTGCCCCTCATTGTCCATCAGGCCATAGTAAGCAGTCTGCATGCAGGATTTGTGCAGCCTCATCAAAAAGTTAGGCACACTGTTTCTGATTAGAAGTTTCCATAATAGTTAAGAAAAGATATTGAGGGCAACAAAAGATTCTGAGCACTACTAGGATCTGCTAGGATGCACATATCAAGAGCCCACATGCTAATTAACTTAAAACACTACATTTTTCATCCTTTTGGGGGTTTATTTTTAATGAAACAAAAAATCAACACAGCAACAGGTTGTGAAATAAGAATACAAACAATTTGATTTTCTTTCTTTCTCCTTTTTCTACCCGCCACTCTATCCTGGCTACGGTCAGTATGATCAGCGTCTCCTTATCACAAAGTTTTTTCATAATGTGTCCTCAGAGCTCGGGAGGCTGTGTATGTATGGCTATGACATCTCTATTTAAGCACAGTCAGATAACAGCACAATGCCATATCCATCAGAAATCTTCTAGGTAGGTGGACCAAGTGGTAATAACTCCATCCCAAGACTACTGCTCCTTTGGAGACACATCGATTAGATTTTACAGCTCATGACTTAAAAATCAAGAGAAATATAATGTTCAAGTAATCTGTTTGCAGCTTAATTGCGTAATATAATTAATTTTTCTTCCCCACGAAGGGTAGGACCTTCTTGCCACATGTTCTTTTCATTGCTATTAAACTGTTTATTGAGGTAGCTTGCATGAGAAGCTCAGCTAATTGTAAACAGCTGAATACTAATGTGACTGACAGAAGTAAGGCTTAGTGACACAATGCTGGCATTTTTTAACTGGGTCTGAAGTCTATCATCCTTTTTTAATTCAGAGGATAAATTAAATGTCAATCTGAATGCTCACATCTGTTACAGCAGCCTATAGTCAATAAAGGTAACTAGGAAAAGCAGTCAGAAAAGAACACTATGCTCCTCCAGGCTTGTCTTTGGAATTACTATCTCTGTAATTATTTAGAAAGGTTTGGTATGATTAAGATTTGGAACTTAGGCTTATACCATCTGGTGAGGCATCCCTGCCTACCTGTGGCCTGATGATACAGGAGCTACATATATTTTCCTGAGAGAGGGAAATTGGCTTTGGTCTGGGGAAAAAACAACTTCCATCATCTGAGAAAACTGACAGATGAAGGAGGGAGATCTGACAGCAGGATCAGGAGACCTATCACCAGCATTTCTTGATGTCTATCTGCTGCTAGGTTTCTCGATATCTACTTACCACTGAGCAGAGTCCAGCAGCAAAATATTTACTTGAGCTATTCTCATTTCAATTTTCAAATCATACTAAGTGTGAAATAGTGCTAGGTTTGCAATGAAGGAGATGTCAGTCTGCTAATGTTCATACTTAGATGTACACAAGAATGCAAATGTAGCTCTAATAGACTGGTTCCACCATGTTGTCCCAGGCAGCTTGGGCACCAGTTATCCATAAAAAATAAAATTTACCTTTCAACGCTCCTAGCTGCCAGTGCAAATAGACTGAAAATCACAGTGACAGTCTGTAGACTTTGCACAGAACTTTTCCATATAATATCCTTGTAGCTAAGTAAAAGAAGAAAATACTGTGTGGACAGAAAACTAAGTTACTGGACAGTTCTGACATATTTTTATGTTTCAACTTTGAATGCAAGTACCTTAATATTCCTCCTAAAGAGAAACCACATCTCTATAATCAGTAGGCAAATAGCAGGACACTCTCCAATTGTCTTTTTATTTATCTTTTAAAAAAAAAAAAAACTATTCTGTATTTTCAGAAAAGAAATCATAAAGCAGAAGCCAGGAAAAAAACATCCATGAACTTGAAAGGAACACTGATGATACCACATACTCTAATCAAACCTGGAGCAATGCTAATTCAGATAAGGAATGACTAGAAAGCTTTTTGCTCCTCATCACACAAAAAGCTCAGTCAATCTAGATTGGATAGGATTGTGGAAAGCCAAGGGCATGCACCTTCATTAAAAAAAAAATCTGTACATTTGTTAATATGGCCTCAAGACAGCTGAACAAGAGCAGACACCTAACACTGCTGAACAGGGACAGACCCAAGCACATTCTTATAATTAAGTCTGTGCTTGCACATTTTGTTCTGGTGGGACCTTCTCACAACCTTCAGTATAAACTTGTGTTTCAGAGATGAAGCTAAAAAACACAGAGGGTTAAGTGAAAAGCTTTGTAAGTGTTTGCAAAGGTAAAGTGGGAACAAAAACATTAATGTGCATTGGGTTTTGTTTCTGGCTGCTCTGACCCCAGGTTTGGAGACCCCATCTGTTTGGAGAATTATTAGGAATTCTGTCTCCTGCACTGCCCCAGCCTCAGCCCAATGATTTCTTACTTATTTCTGTTCTAAGATTTAAGAGCAAAAGTCACTACTGAAGTCCCTTCCTTCACAGCTGAGTAAGAAAGCTCATGACAATTTATGGAATGAGAAAAGTAGGTACATTTGCTGTGACTGTAAGAATGTAAATTACACTTTTCTTTGTTGTTCATTTCCGTAAATTAGATCTCAAGAATCAGAACTGGCTGACAGGGACTTTTGTTTTTACAAATGTGAGGACAGAGGATCCATTCTGGCCACAGGGCCATTCAGCAACATTCTTTGAGGGAGAGAAGAGTTATAACAAAGGTGGGTTCAAAACTAAGTAAATTATTACAATACTTAATCACCAGGTGTTTATCAGATGGTCATATTATTATTAATGATAGAGAGGGGAATCCCTGAGGGAGCATTTGTGTTATTCACCTGGTCCCTTCCTTCTAAGTTATCAGTGGTAGGGTCCCATTCTTGCCTTCATATTTAGTGTTCTGCATCTTGTTGTCATTTGTGCTATGCATATTTGTGTGTGTATCTGCATACACAGAAAATAAATACTTTTTAATAAAAAGGAAAGCCCTTCCATAACTAGAAGTACTCAAGAGGAGACGATGTTTCTGTGATAAGCTACAGGCTGACCCAACAAGACTAACTGTGGCTGTGTTGCTGCTCTGCTACTGTGAACTATGTGATTTGTACACAAGAAAAGGTGATTTATCTGAGGCCCAGTCTTTCGATTTCACAGGTACTATTCATCTAAATGCCTGTATATGGATTTAGAAGTATTCCAGGCCCTGAATATCTTTAAACAAGTGATATTAATTGCACACAGATGGACTGAAAGGCGATACCACTTTTCTTGTAGGTGGTAAATTTGGCAGTGACTGTGCCTGAAGACTCAAAGGGATTATGAAAAATAATAAAACTGGCTTCCAGAGCACTCTCAGTTGTGATTTGAGTTCAGCCAAGTGACCAGAAGGAGTTAGATGACAGTTTAATTTCAGGAGAACAGACGTTCACAGCACAAAACCATTACCAAAACTTACTGCAATGAGATTCATCTGAAAAGGGTGAAGGACTTAATGGAGTTGGAACCTGTACTATCTCTAGGTCAAGCCAAAAGTGCCCTGAGGAGAAGCTTGAGCTGTCATGGAGGATAGGAGGATAGGAGACTTTGTTCTCCAGGGCTGTATCAATCTTCAATCAGCACTGAATTAACAAGAACAATTCAGAAGCAAAGTGAAGGCTTGTGGGCTCTTATCACAGCTAGTCCTCTCTGACCTTCACAAATAAATCTAGTCTGGGAAAAGAAAAAAAAAAAGTTGTGTAACAAATGCTGCACAAGGAAAAGTGATGCAATAGCTAGACTTTAGAGGACAGCACAGATCTCTAGATCCTGATGAAAGGGAATCCAATCAAAAATAGCCAGGGGACACCCAATTAAGGAGATGGGCAGCTGATGCCCTCCACAGCTCTTGACAGTAAATGACATTATTTGCTAAAAAAAAAAATCAAATGTCCCTGCTGAGTTTCCTTGGAGTACTTTAGGTCTCCTGTTCTCAATCCGCACCAAACTTTTCCTACATTTATTGTGGTCCATAGTAAGGGAAAAGACCATACATCAATGGGTAACTGACAGCTGGTACAATCACTGCAGCAGAGAAGGGGTGAATAGGAGAGATCTCAAACCTGACTCTGGATACTGCCCCCTCCAAAAGTAGGAGATTTTTCATTATTTTGGTAGGAGGTTGTTGCTGCTGTTCAGGGGGAGTACAGCACTTTGCCTGGTTTTCATTCCTGCAGTAGAAGTTTAGTTCATGAACAGACTGGAAATTATTCCTACATTTATCCATGACATAGACAAATAAACACCATGGACAAAAGCCCTTTAGTTTGAATGTTTCCATTCAAGCTCTTCTACATAAATAATGCAAGCTTGGAAGATGTTCACAAATTACTTTTTTTTTTTTTCTCTTTTTTTGACCACCTATGGCAAAGTGGTCATAGACCAACCATCTATGGCAAGGGCTATTCTGAGATATGAGAGTGTCCATCCTACACATTCTAAGACTATGTTGAAAGCTGTTGATTACCATAATTTTGTCCTTGAGGCAAAGCCTAAATCAAGTTCTGTGGCAGCCATCCTAGGCAGCTGCAATCACCTCACCATTTCTTTCAACCTCCAATGCTGCAGTTCCCAGTGTCAGATACTTTGATCCATCCCCGCTGGCATGCAGCCACATAGAAAAACAGGAATAAAGTGCTTCTCACTCATCTCTGCCATGTCTAGGCTGGTCAGCAATGTGCTATGTGGATTTGAGGGAGATTTTCCCTGCAGGTTTTCAAGAGTGGTGAGAAGTATTCAGAAATCTGAATCCTCCCTCAGATGCACCTGATCAGATAGGAACCCTGAGTGAGGGCAGGAACAGGATGAATCTCCTTTGATGATTTAGTTGTTCATGCTCTTCCTTTGCTTTCTGTACCTCTGGGAAGTGTTGGTCTTCCTCTGAAGAGCACTGACCCTGTTGGATCCAGGCATACTTGCAGTGCCCTATGCAGAGTGGCTGTGACATAGCATTGGGCCTGAGGATGTGGGACTCTGCTGTGCTTCATGACCCTGCCTTTTACAAACTAGACCAATGGAGGAAAAGCTCTCTTTTCTCTTCCATGAAACATAGCCACCTCCAAATTAGTTCCCTCTACTCGTCTGAGAAAATGGAGAAGGAGCCACTGCATTTGAGCAGTGAAATCGTCTGTTGGGCTTTTCCTGCTCCAGAGAGGGTTTTTTCCTGGGATGGTGCTGATGTCGGTCCATATCAGACTGTTGCAGACTCTCAGCAGACTCAGCCTGGACATCACTGCTGCACTGCATCTGATTCATAACAGTGAACTCTTCTGCACAAATGCTATGGCTACAGACTTTAAAAGAAAAAAAGGGAAAAAAAAAAAAAGAGAGAGAGAGAAAGAGAATATAAAGGATAATAGAGACTTTGGCAACTGCCACCTAGTTTCAGGGCTGGAGAGACCTTAATCAGCCCCTGAGCCTGCTGTGATAAACACTATTCCTCTCTAGCTTCACATGATGTAAGTCTCTGTGCTCAGTCATCATACACAAAATGTTTGAAAACAAGGTACCAATGTAGATGAGTCCAGCACTGAACATAACCATCTACGTGGTGAGAATTACACTTGAAATAAAACTCATTCTTTTTGCTAACAGATTATTTTTAAAAGTGCCGTTAAATGTTTTAGTGATGTTAATAAATGATGTTTAAGGCACTTTGGAGAGAATAACAAGCCATGCTGTTACACTAATAGTGCATACTTTTAATCTCTTCTACAACAGTACCTGAGAAAGCAAAGACAAGTTTCTCATTTGCTTAGGGCTTCAGATGGCTTTGTAATGCTGCTTGATAAAATGTCAAACGCTGAAGAATCTAATTATGGTTATCCTCAAACTGTTACATATCAAAAGTTGGGCTCCCCAATAAAATATGAGATTACAGCAATAACAATCAAAGTAAAAGTGTCTTTTTTTTTCCCATTCACTTTCAGACTTGGAGCGTTTATAGGTCAGATTTCTTAGTTTTATAGGTAACCATGAAACCAAAAACATTTTTGTCAACACTGGACTCTGGGAACTGGAGCTATAACAAAACAGATAACATTTTGAAACTCCTACTGGCAATATCATGCTCTGTTCCTGTGTAGACTGACTCCAATCAGAAGTATTTGAATGAATGAAAGTACAGGTGTATTAACCTGGTTGCAGAAGAAAGCCCAGTTTGTTTGCACAACTGTAAATTTAGATGAGGACATTAGAAGCAAATCAAGTAAATCAATGAAATGGATGATGAGGAATAAATCAAAATGGTAACTTACTCAAACTAAGAGTGAAGCAAAGTGAACAATCTTCTCAGTCAATTTGATGTTGTAGATAAGACGATTTGACTCCAATATGGTCAATGCTATACTTCTTGGATTATGAGGACCAGAACCACACAGCACCTCGGTGAGTAAGTATAATCTAATGCACTGTGACGTGCCTTGCAGTTGTGTCTCTAGGAGAACAAGGAAAGGGTTTGCATGGCACTCCTATGTCACAACCTTCCCAAGAGTCTCCAAAAGGTTGACCATAATAGCTAGTTATCCACTTGCAGTTAAGCACAAAAATTCAGGGCTTTTTTGCATCAGTGGTCCTTTTCCTGCCAAGGAAGTTCTTTGCGAGAACCTGCATGCCAAACAACTTCAGGTTCCCAGGTAGGGTTTCACCTACATGGACCTCTTTAATTTCAAGGGTTAAAACTGGAACTTTATCTTACCACTATGGATGTTTTGCACCATTGGGCACAGAATGAACATAGACCAGACTTTAAGACATGGTATTATCACCTTCCATGTACATACAAAATGTTTAGAACTGTATGACTACACTTGTCAGGATCTGTGAGACAGGCAATAGTGCAGAAAAATCAATTAATCTTATCAACCTTCTTTAAAAGGTTGCAGATTCCTCTCTATGTGCAAGTTGGAGGTGGAGCAGATCAACCCACTGCAAGTCATGTCAGCTGAATCAGGGTGGGTTGCCAGATCAGAGCAGAACAGAACTATAAGAATTTCAATGCTGTAAGAAGTTTCCAGTCACAAATCAAGTCAATCTTTTGAACATGACTTTGAACTCAGGATGTTGAGAACACTGGAACAGATCCAGGCAGAACATTTCACCCAGTTTTGCTCTGTGGTTTTAAATGGGGGGAACAAAAAGAATTAAAAATGGTTCTGTACACAAAGAGAAAGTTCACTCTTTAGAAAATAGTGAAGATATAAAATTATCTTTTCTGAATTTGCAGAGTGATTTTGGTTTTCTTCAGTTTTGTGTTTTTGGATGGGGTTTGGTTTGGTTTCATTTTATTTCACTGAGTTTTCACTTGATTTCATTTTGTTTTGTTTTGTTTTTTTTTTCTCCAGTGGGAAATTTGTGAAAACAGTAACTAGAGCAGGTTTGATGCTCGATGAAATGATATTTTTTTAAAAAAGAAAACATTTTCTACAGAATTCCCTATCCATCTTTAGTCTACCTCTATTTTAATGTCAAAGAAGAAAGCGGGAGATTCTCAGACTTTCATAGAAGCAGTTCTTTCACCCTCTGAATCATATCTAAAGCTGAATCACAGCTGTTACTAGATAATGCACACTGTGACCCTAGGATCAGTGCCACAGCTTTCTACTGATGCAAAAGAAATGCTGCAGATTTATTTGGAAGTATTCTCTGTCGTCTTCATTTTCTTTCCTCTTTTTGGCAATATCTACATGCTGCTATGCTCTGACCACACAACATGTTCTTCTTAACCCACTCAGCTGCATTATGTCGGGACACTATTAAATATTTACCTTTTGCAGCATAATGCAGCACTTAAACACTAAACTTGCCATTCCTGCCAGACAAACATAAACTATAGCAGGGCTTATAAAGTTGTAAGTTCCAGATGGTGATGAATAAGTAATGTTGCACCCTGGGCCTAATTGCTCTAAGATTCTAGATACCTGCAAACCATCAATTATACATTACAAGTGCTGCTCCTTAATTGTTTCTTGCTGGCATTTCAAAAGAAAATATAGCACGACAATGGCACTGTACTTGCAGGGAGTTTATCTTTGAAAACTCTTTCTTTACCATTACTAGGTTTTTAAACTGTTCTTTAGCTCTGAATGAAGTTTACAAAGCTGGTGTTGAAAAACTTCTCAAGAGAAAAACTGAGAGTTCTCACTGCCTGTTTCATGTTAAAAATTGGAATTTACTTGCTCATGATAGTCATTGTGCCTAATAAATAATCCAGTAAGAGGCTGGGCACTGTGCTTCCCTTATTAGTGATTTTAAGAGACTAATCCAATTAACTTGGAATTTTACCTTAATTCAGTCTTCACTGGCAGCAGAAAAAAATGACTGCTGAGTATTTCATAGTTCACCCTGCCCTTCCAGCTCTGGAGGAAGCAGTTGCCAGCCTGATCACAAGCTCAGCAGGAGTTAGCTGCCTTTGTCTTTAACAAACCAGCAGAGATCTCTTCCCTGGTGAGCCACCCCTCTCCCATTGCAAATGGGCCCTGTCCCACCACCTCTTCAAAGAGCTGGTGGTGCTTGCAGAAGACTTGCAGTGAGGAGCGTGGACCGTCTACAGGTCAGACTGACCTCCAACATCCTACCTATCCCACCATGCCTTGTTTCATGTAGGATTGGCATATCTTTGTATTGATCTAGGACATTAACACACTCTTGGAAGGTCAAACATAGAATCACAGAATAGTTTCAGTTGGAAGGAACCTTAAAAAGTCATTTAGTCCAACCTCCCCTGCAATGAGCAGGGACATCTTCAACTAAATCAGGTTGCTCAGAGTCTAACCTGACCTTGAATGTTTCCAGAGATGGGGCATCTACTGCCTCCCTGGACAACCTGTGCCAGTGTTTCACCACACTTTTAAAAAAAAAAAAAAAATCTTCCTTATATCTAGTCTAAATCTACCCTCTTTTAGTTTAAAGCTGTTACTCCTTGTCCTATCACAACTGGCCCTACTAAAAAGTCTGTTCCCATCTTTCATCTAGAAAAGGTCTGTCCCCTTTTCTCCTCTTTCCCCCTTTAAGTACTAGAAGTCCATAGTAGATTGCACCCAGGCACCCAAGCCTATGTCTGTTCCCAGTTCAGGGGAACATCTGTTGGACAGATGGACAATTGGATAGTGGCAAGGACATTGGCTGAGGCTCCACAATTTCAATCTGTTGACTAATAAATTGTAAGGATGATCGTGGCCTGGCTTTGCCTCCCCTCAGTGACCACCATCCCAAACAACCCCTGGGCATGGCAGGGAGTTCATATGAGCAAGGACCTGCTCCCAGCAAGAAGTTTTTATGTGGCCATCCTGCCTCCGAGACTGAGAAGTTTAATATCCTGAAGAATGGCTGTTGGATGCCAGCTGGCCATGGGGCCAGTGGATAACTCCAGCATCCCTCAGTGTGCAGAGATGAGGCTCATGGATACACACATGAGCCACAGTCTGTAGTGAGGCAATGGGAACCATGCACTGCCCTGAGTTAGAGTTCACCCAACATTTCCACCAATCTGCTGGGGGAAAAGGCAAATTTGGATTTGAGCTAATGGTGTCATGCCACCTACTCAGCAGATGCTGCCTTTCTGTGGAACTTGAGTCAGTGAAGTGTTCTTGATTCAGGTAATAATATGTTATGCAATGAAAGTTTAATTTCAACTGCAGAAAAGATCAGAAAAAAACAAAACAAAACTGTAGCCCAATGAATGTAAAGGCTCCCGTCGGCTGACAAAATAAATCATAGAACCATAGAATGGTTAGAGTTGGAAGGGACCTTGAAAATCATTTATTTCCAACCCCCCCCATCATGGGCAGGGCCACCTCCCACTAGACTAAATGCTCTAAGTTCCAAAGAATTATTGAAATAGAACAGGAACAGAATAAAACATTTCACCTCCTACTACCTTTGTGTGGCAACATTTCACAAGAGGAAAAATAAACACAATTTTAAAAATCACTCTGCCAGAATGAAATGTAGTGATTCAGATACTGCAGCTGAAAGATATCTGTAACCTAGACCTGGTGACTGATTGTATAGGTAAATTCAGAGAAAGACTGATTTCTTCTCAGGGAATTAATTGGCAAATTGGACCAAGGCAAATACATCCACAGCATTATCCATGTCTTGGTCCTCACATCAACATACTTGTCACTGTCACAGCTCTTGGATTCCATATACTAACCCGGGAACAAGCATTTATTTCATTGATGTTTTCCATTTGTTTCCTGTGCTAGTGAACTTGTGCAGTGTAAAGGTTTGGGTTTCTGGCTGAAGGCAGGCAAATCACTCCCATCAGAATATTGGGCTTCTTGAATATCCATTTATTTTAAAGCTGAATTACAAGGTTAGGACTGGCATTGCAGATAGTTTGGTAGTGCTCCAAAATAGCACAGGAGTGAAACAGAAACATTTCCAGATATTTGTGCATTAATTGCAGCTCCTTTAGTGTCTTCTTAGTTAGTTTGGCAGGAGGAACTGTACGTTCTTCAGGAAAAAATCTTAATTATTACTTAAGTCTTCCCCAATAAATATATAGCATCTGTCTTGCATATGTAGGCAGATGCCAAATATTTTTCTGTGTTGCTGGGTTTTCTATTGGGATTTTGCATTTTACTCTGAGTGAACTCCTTGCTTCGCCTCACCTCACCTCACCTCATCTCTCCCTTCTCCCTACAGTCATTAGACAGAGATCATGCAGTACGCTTCTGATTAATATATACCCATGTGAGCTACAAAAATATTTTTCAAAAAGTCCCAAGTATAGGGCAGATAAAATCAGGCACTGTGATTCATTTAATCTAAATTAGACAGCAAGTATATACACAGCTACCTCTAAACTTTTCACCTCACTAAAAGGTTCCCAAATAGACAATCTTAAAGCATGAGTCCTCCAACCTCTTCTGTCTACTTCAGGATGTCTGCTTCCTGAAAATATATAGACATCTAACCGGTAATCATTTAGTTAGTTGAATCAAGGTCCATCTGTGTCTTATTTGTCTTTCTGTTTGACTAGACTGAATTTTATGTGTAGTGTCTGTTCGGTCCCACAGACATTTTTCAGGTGGCACAGCTGTTTTGCCCTCTGTGTTGTTCACAGCAGATTCATGACTTCACCTGTTCCTTATTTTATGTATTTCCTCCCATCCACCTGCTTTGGGTTCTTCTGCATAGATTCTTCTCTCCTCTGTGAGCACATTTGCATGCTTTGGCCTGTTTAATCCCTTTCACAAAGATATGGATTGAACCATGACTTGAGCCTCTAGTTCTAACCTACTGCCCCATTGCTAATGGCCAATGCAGGCTGTTCTGGTGAAATTTCAGCTCTTGTCAATACAGAAGGCATGTTGGGCTTCCTCCTCATCTGTTGGAATGTGGATCCCAGTCAGTGACTTTGTCTTCTGTCCAACCATCGTGAATCCAGCTACACATTTTATTTCAATCTACTTTGTAACTTTACAACCCAGTCACCCAAGTGCTGCAGTGCCTAGGTGCCCCGCTTATCAAGCAAAAATATTAAAACCAAAAGAAAAAAAAAATTACACATACTTATGCACATGTCTCCATTTTTATAGTAGAAAAAGGGATATAGAAGAAGAGGACCTAGAAATCCCATCAAAATTTCAAGCCTTCTACAGAAGATAATTGTTGGGCTGAAGGAAAATTTACTCTGCCATTTGAAGTCATCAGAGAGAGAAATCAATAGACCCCAACTGTGCTCAGATGCACTATTTTCTTTAATCATAGATGTTAGAGTTGGAAGAGGTATATTAGGTTTATCTAATGCATCTCCCTGCGATATAACTGCATTGTTCTTTACTGTACATTCTCCACTGCCTTTCCTGATTTAGCTTTTTTAAACCTGTACATCTTAAAATAGTAGGTTAGAGACAAGTGAATGGTTAAACTAGGCTCATACTGTCCCCTCAGTAAAATACAGTATTAGTGCATTCGTTCTGTAAGACCGTGACCTCTGTTTATTCTTGTCAGATCCTTTATGACATTGTATTTACTTTACAGCAGTGAAAATACAAAAAGCTCAGTTTGAGATATAAGTCGTTTGTCCCAGGTTTTTACATTCATTTTAAAGAAAACATATTTCTGTCTGATTACATATTGCTAAGTTCCTGTTATAAGGAATTGGGGGTGTAAAACAGCAGTGCTAGCGGAGAATCCCATGGAAGAAAAAGCAGGGTTCAGAAAAAGTCTGGTGGCCAACCAGCCAATATTGTAAAAAAATATTCATAGTCTGCACACAACACACAGCTGTTCGGGGCTCAGGATCTGGGAGGCGGGAGAATTTAGGAACATAGCTTGAAATGATAAAAGGGAGCTGCAGAAAGACTTAGCGAACTGATCCATGTAATAATGAGCAGTTTCTGAGACCCTGGAGAGCTGCACATTAAATAATATACTATTTGTAAAGTAAAATACCTTGGGCTTGATACTGATCTCACCCACTCTGACAAAACAGTGCTGCTTTTTCGCTGACTCAGAGGATGACCCTGATTTATACCATCACAGCTCAGAGCAAAGTTTGTCCCTTGGACTGGAACAGAACCAGGTTATTAGTGAATTCTGTTACAAGTTTAACCTTGTAGCCTTCAAAGACACTACATTTCATATGGTTTAAGGGAGTTATAAGATACAGTGGGATTAGGAAGCAAAAAAAAATTAATTTAATTTATTCATTCTGACTTCTAACTTGCTCCTGGGTCTTCCTATTACCTGCCACTCTTTCAATGCTAAGGACGTGTCGCTTTGACCATTGCTGGCATACTCCTGTTTTCTTCAAGAAGAGTATTCTTCCTATATCACATACTCGCATTTTCCAGGTGCTTGCTTTTCAGCTCAAGCATTCTGAGAACTGCTGTTTCCAAGTTTGTTGTCAAACCTTCCTTTCTTTTCCCACCAGGGAATCTCTGGTACGTTTTTTCAAGAAAGAAAAAGGGAAATCTCAGTAGGCTGTAACATAGAATGAGAGGATCACAGCAATTTCTATGTGACCGTCTTGCCTTAAGGCAGTTATCCATGTAACCACATGACATAACAGATATGGGGGATGAGGAGATCCACTGAGACCCACTAAAATCCCTGAGTCTTACCCATGGTCATCATCTCCATCCCATTTGATCAGGGCATATTTCACAAATCCATTTCTTATGTATGATTAGTCTTTGAGAGGACAATCTGGTCTGCAACACCTTGCTCTCTGCTTCCTCAGACCCAACATGAATCAATCCTTGGGACACTGAAATTGCAAATGGGGTATATTTTCCCCTCCTCTCTGAGAAACCACGTGTGAACACTTGCAAGGATGCATTCATATTGATCTGCATTAGCTGAAATAACTGTGTGGAAATGGCAAGAGTTGGCTTTGGGATTGTTTCTTGGTTGGGAGCTGTGCTATTTGCTTGGTCTCTTTCTCTTGTTAGTGCGCAGAGTTCCTAAAAATATTAGTATATTTATGGAGTTCTTCAGGGCACTGTTCAACAAAATGCCCTATCCACATAAATAAGTCAAAAGTATAGAAACCAAACACTTGGGCTGGGACCAAATCAAAGAATGACCATACAGGAGGGTAACCCACAACCAGCAATGAACTACCTACTCCCACCAAGGAAAGAGAATTCGGAATCAGAATTGCCAGTTCAATGCCAATATTGGATCAGTGCTTTATAGGGCAAGCAAGTTAGTAACTGCCTTGAAAGCAACACATAAAAATAGCAGGCATTATTACACAACTCTGTAAATTAATAGTGCATGCATAGATTGCATATGATGTGCTGACCTGATTCCCCCATCTCCAAAAGAGGAGTTAAAGAAAGGTAACAAAGTAACAGATTCCATAGAAACAAAGAAAAAATATATTAGATTCTTCCTGGAACATAAAGGAATGAGAGAAATATATAAAATGTGTGCAGCGTTCTAGAGATAAGCATCTGTTAAGGTCTTCTGCTGAAATTTGTAACCTGAAGAATGTGTTTAGATATTCCTTGATCTCCTTTTTCATTAGCAGTAACTATTCGAACAATACATTCATCTATAGGAATTAAGAATCTGCCCTTGAATGTTGTTAAGAACGTGGCCCCAGTGGTGGAGAAAAATGTCCAGTTCTGTTTCAAAGGTCCTTTTTGGTCCACCTGCTATAGCTGCCCACAGCAATGCAATTACTGTGGCATCGGAACCAAAAGAGCGATGAATGATTCACTGCTATGGGCAGTTGTTACGCAGTCAATAGAGTTGAGACCCCAGAGTAAAGCAGCTATAAGGTACAGCCAGATACAGCTTTGGCTGACAGGCATTTTCTTTCATATATTTTGATTTTCTCCCATTGCATTTTTCAGCAGACCTTCAGAACAAGAGGCCTTTTAAGCCATGTGTCTCGCTCCATTGACCCGACAGGGATCACAGGCACCTACATTAGAAGGTTGCTTTATTGAGCACTTCATATTTATGTGCAAGCAAAGAATCCACGTGAGACAGACTGGATCATAGTACTTCCATTTTCCTCCATGGAATGGTAATAGGTTTCCCCTTTGGTACCTGCCACTTTTGTTCAGATTTTGATTATGAGCGTTTGTGGAAGGAAAGGAATACATATAGAGGAACATGGAGTCTTTACATGCTATTTACATAATGCAGATAATTCCAACATATTCCAATGAATTTCTGCCCTGAGTTATTCTGACTTCATGAATGGAACAATAGCAACAAAATAAATGTTCAGGAATGGTTTAATTCTAGCTATGACAGCTAACACAACTCCTTAGAGGTAAGCTGAGAATGGATAAACAAATTCCAGCAAATTGCAGTATCAAATAACCCCAGAATTTCCAGTTCAGATCCTCCTTAACTCAAATCTTTCCAGGCCTGGTTTGTGTTTTCCTACTCTGATGTAACTGCTCTTTCTAGCTTATTAAAATTTAAAAGGCTAACACGTTATGTTTGAAATCTCCATTTACTGTCACACGGCAAAGTATGGCCTAAGTAGGAAAGCAGAAGAACCTGCCGTTTAGAGCATCACTAGAGTCAGATTTTTAAAGGTACCTCTTTCCTGCTCTGAATTTCTGGGTTCTTAAACTCTTTTAACTATCTGGCCCTGAGGCTCTTTAAATGCAAACGATAGGCAGATTAATTCAGTAGCTCACTTGGAAGATTTAGAGAGGAAGAGAGGACCTGCCTGCTGGACTGCTGATCCAAAGGTACAGCTGTTCAAGAAATACAGCAAAGGACAGGTTTGAACGCAAGAGAACATCATGTACGAGTTAAATAGGTTCTTTCTGAGTTTGAAGCAGACTTGCTCTTAGCTTTCACTCCTTTCCAATTTGGCATCTGGCCCTTCTTAAAATTTCTCTCTACTAACAGTCGAACAAATTTAAACTCCAGAAGTACATTTAATTAAGCGCTTGTCTTTTCCTTCCACCTTTTCTGATCACTGTCCAGTTGTCAGGCAAAATAGTACTGCCCCATTCAGCAGAATGAAAAAGATACCAGTCTACATGAGTTGCCTTCTTCCTTCCAGAAACCATTTGGACCTTTCTTCCATTAACAAGATATTAATTTCAGCTGAAGAATATATCTACAGGGAAGCAAATGGTCCAGCTCATTTTCATGCTGATATATTTGCTTTTTTGGAAACTGCAGCAAAACAGCATCACAGCCGCAGCACACAGCTTAGAAACCACTAAAAGACACTCCTGAAAACAGCCATAAAAGGTCCACAAATTCTCTACACAAAGATGCTGGACACACTGCAGAGCTGTGAGATGACACAGTGCCCTGTAGTCTGAGGCAGATTAACATTGGTCTGCAAAGAAAATTGGTTACTTTTGCTGATTGACTGAGTGAAAAATTTACTGAAAGCTAAATTCCTGATTTCCTCCAGGAAACTTGGACCTGGTCTCCAGCTAAATAAAGAGCACAGAATTTCAACAAAATTAGTCTGGGATCAGAAAGCATTACATGCCCTTTAAAAATCAGAGAAGAAAGACACTGTGCCACAGTTCCCAATTTCATGTAAATGTTCGTGGATTCAACTGAGCTCTTCAAGATCAATAGTTATATTGATATAACTATTGATATAAATCATCTGCTGCACACTATATTACTTAATAATAACCCATAAGTGGTGACAAATCTATTTCCACTGCCTTGCAGAGGTCCACAGTTACATGATTCTTGTTTTAGAAAGTCCTCATATTGCAAAAGGAGAAAAATCCTTGTCGTGGATGATATTTTTTCTGTGAGAAAT
>JAOXNG010000021.1:114917990-114934663 GCA_028566535.1 Scolopax minor | reverse complement strand
CAGGAAGCTTCCTGGTTCTATCCCTAACACAGCCCCCTGGGAGGCAGCAGACTTCCATTTGAGAAGGGTCCAGCCTGCATATGGGACACTCAGTTCCCCTCAGAAGGGAACAACCTATAACTATTCCCCTCCTTTTTTCTTCACAGAGGCAGTCTTAATATATGGAGCTGGCTGCTTCAACAGCTCCCTGGGTAAGCTTCTCTCAGTATACTCAATCCCTTCCTCCTCCTCTATCTCCAAGGGCTCCAAGGGTTCTGTACAAGCATCTGGGTAGGCAGGGGAGGTCTTGAGGGAACACTCCTGCTGCTACAAGCAGGTACCTGCTTCCACTCCCCCTCACCCTCTCTTACTTCCCCTCCTGCCTGGTGGAAAGAGGGCAGGGAATCCTCTTCCCCTCACGGAGCCTTACCTTGCTCCTTTTTCCCTAAGGATGGTAGGATGTTCATCCACCAATCAATTTCCTTTTCACATTCCCAAATAGTCCTTAGTCTTTCTACATCCTCTTTAAGCTCAACCACCAGCCTGAGCAGATCGTGGACCTGCTCACAGAGCACACAGGTGCTGTGTTTGCTGTCTTCCTGTAAGAGTAATTTCAGATTCACCTTTTTTAAATGGACATGTCTGAGAAGAAGACACAGTTGCTGAAGCCGCATCCCTACAAACAGCAGATGATCAAGATGTACCCCTTTTTCAACTTGTGTCACTCTTCACTCCAATTTACCTGGTAGGGACAAATAATAAAAAAATGAAAAATAGGATTCCATGCCTTTGGTTTTCTGGAACTACTGTGTCTGCTTACCTAGCACACATTGCAATGCAGGGATGCTGTGGGGAACAGGAACTAACCAGGAATTAGGGTGGGATCATAAGCTTTTGTCCAGGTGAAACAGCTTCGGGAAAAGAGAAACAGAACAAGGCAGGCAAATAGTCACAGGGAAGTACTTTTGGATCTGTTGACTGTGATGGCAAAGCCACGGCAGCTACCACAGTCCCTGGTCTTCTCCATAGGCAATGATTTTCTCATCTTCTGCTCTGCAGCGACAGGTCTCTGCCACTCTTTGTGAGGCTGCTCTATAACCAGGGTTGTAGAAATACAGGTTGCATATAAATTAAATATAACCCTTTAAAATAGGAATGAAAATAGTAAGAAGCTCTAAGCAGTGTAGCTGAGGAGGTGGGGATACGTGTGATATGTGCAGGAACCACTGTGTGGGAAGAGAAGGAGAAGGCATGTATATTTCTGAAGCAAAAGTTACTATCAAAAGTAACATTTTGTGAATCCACCCTCTCCTTAAGCATCCTCTTCAAGAAGCTGGTGCTACAGCACAACATGTTTGGGGGTTTGTTCTTTTTCACACCATCTTTGTATGTGTCTTCTGCAGTTTCTACATCTTTCTTTAAGTCTGTGTTTCTATTTTGCTCCTTTTCTGTGTTTCTATCAACTGTCTTGTCTTGTGTCTTATTTTTTCTCTCCTTCATTTAGTTTCTTTTCTGTCTTCCTGGCTTTCTGCGTTCTCCTGGCTCCCTTCCAGCCTTGCAGCAGTATTTGTCCTCACAGCATCTTGCAAGGTTCATTCTGCAGCTAGGGCTTTTTTTTTCCTAATTTATTAAAAATCCTACGTTTTCCTTTCAGACCTATCAGACTTCATTTCCAAGTGCAGCAATTTCAAATGTATATTTGAAACACTCCCACCAACATCTGTTCACCTATTAAAAATTCTTCATTTTGCCATTCAGAAAAACAGCCTTTCTCTGTAGAGATGCTGAATAGAGAAACACAATTCCACTAATAAGAAATAGAAGAGCTGAAAATTTCTCTAGGGGAAACAACTCAGCTAAAACCAAAGATACAAAATATAAATATATCTCTCCAACCTTGGATCACCAACAATACGATGCGACTTGGAACAGGAAATGAAACCGTCCTTTAATTAACTGTTAACATAAAAAATAAAGTAAATATTCTAATAACAGAGCTCTAAAAACTCTTGCTTCTATGACAAGAATTCTCATGACCCCTAGTAATAAATGGAAGTTATTTCATAGCATTATCTGAAGTAGACAGAAATTGAGCACAAATCAGTTTCCTAAATGCATGCAGCTAAATGGACTCCTCACTTTGGGTGCTGTAGGGCAGCCCACCTGACTCCAGGTGCTGCTTCAGAAGATTACTGCTTTATTTTAATTCCTGTGTCCTGCCAGCCCTGTGCAGGTGTCTGGGATACTCAGTGATGCCTTCAGTTGTGTCCCATCCCTAAGTTTAGGCAACTGAGGCAAGCCTGTATTGTTAAATATGTTTTGTACCATGTACAGAAGACCCAAAAGAGATCAAAACAAAGTCTTCCACAGATGAGGTCAAGCTGCCTTTAAGTTGGCATCCAGTGTGATCTGAGATGACCCTGGACATTTCTGCTCTTCCTTTTGTTCCATGTCTTACCTGCCAGTCCCATCTATGTGGATGTGTTGGGTACTTTAGGCTGTCTTAGCTGGCACCTCTGTTTGCTTGACCAGATCACACTCACTAAGGTGCAATAGCTGTAACTAATTAAGAGGACTAAAATGAGATCTGTGTTTAAAGACATGCAGCTCCTGTTACAGTCATTGGATATCTGATCAATACAGTCAATGATATGCAGAGAGTGATTCAGATCTCACAAAAGGCGGCACCTACTAACTGATCTGCTGAATTACCCTCTAGGCTCTGCTGCTCAGATTGATTATGGCTTTTGTTAGACACTTGATTTCCATGTAGACATTTACAAGCAGACCCTTGCATTGCATTGTCTGAACTTTAGACTGAACCCTCCCACAGAGGCCACCAAGCACGCTAAATATCTCATTGGTTAAATTCCAGAAAATAAGTCTTTCAAATCCTAGACCTCTTTCAAGAATCTGGAGTGAAGTGACACATCAGGGCTCAATGCAGTCGTACATACAAAGGCATCTAATGCCCTTTAAGATGTGGTAGCTCCACAGATGGAGCTGGAAGATGAGACATTGAACCTACAGGACACCTATGTGTTTTGGGATGACAGCCTCAGGCCAGGCAGGTTAGCCCTATATGTCTCAGATGGTACTAGACACCTATGTTTAGTTCAGATGCACTGTGGCCACCTCAGGAAGTCCATATTAAAATTAGATAATTATTATAATGAGTACCATATCTCAGTTCTGACCATATGACAATCCTTCCTCTCCTCAGTCAGCACATGTACTGGACTGCTCTGACCTTGGAAGGTCACAGTTTTTCACTATAATAATTTACCACTAAGAATGTTTTTTGATTGTTGGGGTTTTTTATTATTATTTCTGCAATGCATCATGAGGATTAGATGATCTCAAACTACACTTCAAACATCCTGAATTCACCTGATTCCTCTTTTTCATGGTCTAAAAATTGTGTGTATTTCCTTTACTTCCTTGCCACCTTTGATGATGTGAGCCTTTCTATTTCTTTGGTGTTCTCCATGTCATCCTATTCATATTTTTATTTCCTTCTAAAACATTGTGCAAGGTCCCCAGTGAACGGCTCTCTAGTCTGTCATCCACAATTTCCATTAAATTTGGGGGTTATGCTCCTGCCCAATTTAGTTGTTCTTTCCTTACGATATTTCTATTCCCAAGCTTTCCTGTCAGCTACTTGAAAGGCACCGATGACATTAGGTGCTTGGGTATAACACAATCCCCTCTCTGTAAATATGCTGTTAATGGGGCATAAAATGTACTTGATACAATGCATACATTCCTTGGATCCTCGATAAGTCCTGTGGCAGACACGTCAGCATTATCGCTGTGGCTAGTCAACAGGGACAAGAAACACAGTGAAATTCTGAGCATGTTGTCATGCTCCATGTCTCTCTCACTTTCTGGAAAATAAACAATTATGGCCAAAGTCCAGCCACAAGATGTTTTTGCAGATTTAGGTACATCTTGAAGTTATCATTGTTGACAGTGGCTGAGCTTTCCCATACCAAGGTCTAACTACTCCCAATCTTGTGAAATAAAGTAGTTGTACAAATTCAGTACAGCAATATAGTAGGGCCAACTGATTAATTCTCACTGTAATGAAACGGCAATACTCAAAAACTCAATCTGCATTCCTAGAAAATATTCAGCTTCTTTTACAAAACAGTTTGTCTTTTGGCTCCCAGTTTACCAGCATGATTTTTCTAGCTGCAGTTTACCTGGCCATCCCTTGTGCTGAACTTCTTCACCTTCTAACTGTCCTCATTTTGAGCCTACATGTGTCAACAATGTGTGAATATGGACTTATATTTTAAATTTTCATTCTGTTTCCTGTTTTTTTCTTATTCTAATGGAATATTTTCATCTTGAAGATCTTGACCAGGTGAAGTCTTTAGCACAGATACGAGCTGGTGTGTAGCACTGATGGTTTTCCTCAAGCCAATTGCAAATGCTTAGAGATCTTGCTCTCCTTTAGGGAAAGAATTTTGAAACATTACTTACTTCAGCCCTATTGAATTTTGAAGTAAGTAAAAGAAAAATTTACCTTGGACTCCAGAACAGCAGACCTAGAAGCTGAGTCCTGAGGAGTTAAAAACACTAAGCTGTTCTGGTGGAATAATTTCCTTTGACTTTCTTTTGTACTGCAGAGAATATTGTCCTGGTCTCAATCAAGCTTAATAAGTAGAGCTTTCTTTGCTAGAAGTAACATTTATTTCAGTGATGTTGCTGGTAGAGTGAGATACTATTCAGTTTTCATGTGGTGGCAGAATCCAACCACCAGATGTGACACCTCTTACCTTGGAAAGACTTTTGCCACTCTCATGTCAGGTGTTATTTATAGCTGTTTTTGTTTGGCCTCAGTGATCTCACACATGTGAACGTACATTTGCAACTGTTATAGTTGGAGATGAAGACTGGAAATCACAAATATAATTTTGCTCGGTAAAGCCACAGCCATCTGAGAGAGGTCACTCCAAGAAGGATGGAACACTGACCTGGCTGCAGCAGGAGTGAAGGACAGCGAGTGCCCCAGATCTGCCTTTGGGAATCATCAAATTTGTCCTGCTATGCTGGAACATTCACTGATCTCCACCACGCTTTCCCACCCATGTGTTGGCAGGAGTCCCTGCGTTGCTGTTGGCAGGGGAGAAGTGAGAGTTTAGGATTTGCTTTAGGACAAAATCACCTCACTCAGCTGCAACTCCTGCTGATGCAGTGGAGCTAACTTCTACCTGTCTGACTGGTAGATCCTATAGCTCAGCTCTAAGATCAGCAAAGGTATGCCAGCAAATTGAGGTTTTTTCCAACTGTAGCATGACAGCAGAGAGAATGGGAGGAGTTATTCAAGGGCTGGGTCATGGAGCTGAGAGCTACATAACAGTGAAATTCAGCAGAAACAACATCAAACTATAACAATTTTGACACACTGAAAAATACTTGAAGGCCCCAGTCCACAACTTGGAGACTGTGGAGGTAGTTGTCCAGAAATACCTGAGAATCAGGCACTGATTGCTTGGAGAAATACAAACCAGACCTTATATTTGATTTTTTACTGGTGTTGGTGGGAGGATTTTGCTCTCCTGCCTGAGTACAGTACATAATAAAAGAGTAGGAAGCACTGGGATACAGAAAAGCCCTCGGGTATCCCAAGTATTAAATTAAATAATGTCAGCACAATTTGTGTTTAAAACATCTTTATGGGGACTCTGTGAATTGCTATATCAGACAATGAAATAGACTAAATTAAACCTCTAACATTTTGTGCAACGGGCCAGTTTTTCATCTCACCGATTAAAGGGGGATTCTTCTCCCCGATTTCATTTAAAAAAAAAAAAAAAAATATAACATGCAATCTAATTTTTAATATCCTCAAATGAGTGTTTCTTCAAACATGAACTCCTTTGTTGTAGCTGAGGAAAAAAATTATCTTACGAAAACATGCATTTCAGCCATGTTTCTATTCATTTTTGAATGATTGCAAATGTCACTTGTGGCATTTTTTAATTGGAGTGTAATGGTGCATCACTAGATTTCATAACCTTGCAGTCTGACTTTTATCACCTCTTATCATTTCTCTTAAACATCAAATTCAGCAGGAGTTATGACTATTTCTATTAAGACCAAATTAGACCTATGGATGGATGAGAATAGCATTAGATACACATTAAAAATTAGGATGGCTCAATGCGCTCCTGTTGCAGTTTCCTTCATTATACTATTCTCTGTCTCTTTATATTTATAAAAGTTTTACCTGTCTTGTGACAGGTACAAATCAGTATACTCCACAGAGGGAGCAGCTCTAGGCCTAATCAGTAACAAGTCAATTAAAAAGGAAGTAAAGCTATTCAGAATCAGCTTTCAATGCCCACAAATATTAACATGGAGAGGCAAATGGAAATAGAAAATGGCATTTATAAGTTTTCTAGACAAATATTTTCCCTTACAGGTGGTTTAATACTTGCTCACAAATAGAATTTAGTAGGGAAGAAAGTAAAACAGCATCCATAAGGAAGTTGAGCTGCCAACCTGTTGTTGTTGTTCTGGTTAGGAGAAAAAAAACAACAAACAAAAGTTTTCTACATAAGTTCCATGTAGGCAGCTCGTTTAGATTCTTTATAGTGTATGTATTATCTGATGTTATACTACATAAGATTTTAAGATATCATCGTAAAACACTTGAAGTAGATGGGAAAGGTGAAATATTTTTACCATGTTTTACTCCTAAAATACCAAGCCAGATATTTTTAAGAATATTGTAGATGCTTTCCTTTATAATGAATGGATACAACATTCACTTTCATTGAACCTTAATTTCTTAACTGAAAAAGACCATGCCAAAATTTCCCAAGCCACTCAAACCTCAGTATCTGTGAGGATTCAGAGCAGTAGATATACATCAATACAAAGCCAGCTGCAGTCGTTCCTGACCTTTACCCTTTTTGTTTCTATTAGTGTTTTTCACCCACTCCTACAACACCTAGAATGAGGTATTTGAGCTCTCCGTTGCCCTGGATTTTTTCCTGGTTAGGGATAGAGTCACTTGCTGAGCGTGGGGCCATTCCTCACTGCAACTGCTGATGTCAGAGGCTGGATACTATCCAGAGTTTAAGAATGGGCTTCAGCTCTGGTTGGCAGCAAGGAAAAAATTAACAAGGGCTACGTCAAGTTCCATGACCTTACAAAACCCTACATCTCAGACTGAAAATATTCATATTTGTGCTGCCATCTTCATGCTTCTGTTAATGCACTACTGGAAGCCATCAGTATGCATTTAAGGAGCTTTCCTACCCTGGTGGACACACTGTTTGTCAAAGCCTTGTGTATATTTTGACATCATTTTTTTGCCGTTGTTTGCATGCTCTTCTGGATCCCTTGACCTGCTGGCCACGTTCTTCTTGATGCACCCCAGGATACCATTGGCCTTCTTAGCCACAAGGGCACATTGCTGGATCATGGTATCTCATGGTTATCTCATGCACCGGCAAGATTGACACTCTTTCTTCAACAGGCTCTTTCTGTAACCTTTATTACATTGTTTGAGCCTCATTCAAAGTCCTTTGAGGTCACTTTGAAAAGATAACTGAGAGCTGAGACTGGAACTCATAGCTACAGCTATGAGGATTTATTTTCTTTTACCATGTGCATCAGGGGACAATGGACATGCTCATCACTAACTTCAAGATATGAATGTAAAAAAAAGAATGAAAGAGGTTGAGAGGAGAAAAAATACCATTCTGTCCTTGTGTCTGACTGCTCACCAACTTATGGTCTAAAGTTGATCTCAGAAAAAAAACACAACTAAGCCAGTGTTACCCCATTTCAGCCATCACTTTGCAAAAGCCCAGATCTTCTCATGAATAAAGTCTGCATTAAAGGTTTTTGTAACCTGTCCAGACAGCCCAAATCAATTATATTAGGAGAGTGCTGTCATGTAGAAATTCTCTGATCGGGAGGTTGAATTGCAGCCACTGCAGCTTTAGAAGTGAGAAGAAATCTCCTGTCCTTGCTTGCTTTGTGTTGAGAAAAAGAGCCCAGAAACCTGAACTCAGATGAATGGCCTGTACTATTTTTAAGATTTGCAGGGAAGCTAGAGGTTTTCTTAGGACTGAAATATGATTGTATTGTAAAGGGAGACATGTTTATAATTGAAATATGTTTGTCTGCAACAGAAAATATTTCTATTTTTAGGGGGAAAATGGTTGCTTTCACTGCAGCAAGAGCTTGTAGTCATTCTAATAGGAACTTCCTTTTTCAGGATAATTTCTACTTATGTTCAGATATGTTAAGTATTCAAAAATACTTTTTTGGTTTGGTATAAAACCATTGAGAAAAGCATCTGGTTAAACAGAGAGTCCTAAACAAGGTTTTTTTCTCTGAAAGCTTGCAGGCAGATGAGGAAATCTCCACTCAACCTCAAGGAGAGAGGGTTAAAGTATTTTTGACTTAGAGACCTCAAGTCTGCTTTTGAATATTGCTGTTCGGTTCAGCAAGTTGCATGTGCTATTAATTTTAATGATGCTATTAGACCAGCAGAGGCCGTCATCCGTTACTGTGCATCTCTAACAGGGTAAGAGACCCGTGCACACTGGCTATGTCACCCTGAACAAAGGCACATCTGCACTAACGCAATCCTCCGTACTGCAGAGCTCAACGGCTGGTTGAAAAAAATGAAGATTTCTTAAGGGTAAGTAACACAGAAGATAAATAAGAAGATTACTAAACTTGTAGCGGGTATCTGCTATTTTGCCTTGAGATATATATAAGTGATAAAATAGACTTCCCTCGCCTAATTCTCTTACCCAAGTTGAAAATAACAAGAAAATAAGATAAGCTTTTCTTACTGTTTTCTGAGCCTTTCCTGATTCTAAGGGTGTCTGCAACGATTACAGGACACAGATAACCCAAGCTGGCTTTAAGTAAACCTCTGTAACAGAGGAGCCAAGGGTACACCAGGCTTTCGGATAGTTACACTTCATACAGTCTCCGAGCCAGTTTCCAGTTAGCTCAGTAATATATCTTTCTACAGCACGAGTTTTACAGGGGAAAACACCCCAAGCATCCAAAAAGTGAGAAGTTTTTCCTAAAGGTGAGAATTTTTCCAAAGTTTTAGAGTCAAAGTGCTTGAGTTTCTTATCTTAAAATGTATGCATGACAGCCAACAGTCAGAATTGTCATATATCAGAGGGTAATATGTAAAATGAGAGAATGGGGGTGCTATGGGATTATGGCAGTTTCAGACAAGGCTAGAAAACTAGAATTTCTAAGAATAATACCAAAAAAGGGGGATGATTTCTCCCAAATGTGTTTGCTATGGAAAAGGATAATCAACATAATTCTCAACCTGACTCACTCTTTTAATTTTTCCGGTTTTAATTAGGAAGATAACAAAAGGCTAATCAGGAAAGGCTCATACCTGCTAATGTTTAAACAGAGGAGACAGCTAGTCCTAAATATTTCTGAGTGACAGTGGTCCAGGAAATTAGCAACTGTGTTCACTCTACATATACAGAGATATAATCATGAGAAGGGGAAAGCGAATACAATAAGAGTTTCTGTTGGCCATATTTCTTCATCCAATGCTCACCTATTCGTCGCATTGAGGTGTGTGTGTAAATCAATGCTACTGCTTTGCCAAAATTGCAATACAGTATTTACTGCAACAGTGCGTTGTTTTTAACGGTGTTACGTTCCAGCTTGCCAAGGTCATTAAAAGCAATTTTTTTGAAAAGCAAAGGAAGAACCCCACTCCCTAAGAACCATCATGTACCATGGAAAAGGACCTTGAAGAGTTAAAGAAATGCAAAAAGTGTGAGAAATTTTCAAAGTGCTAGGTCTAATTATAAGCTGAAATAATATCTCAGTAGGAAGAAGAACATGAACTCAAAGTCTTATGGGAGACAGTGGTGACAAGAGGTTTGACTGCTCTCCAATTTTCCCCGAGAGATCATCCTTCTGGGAGTCCTCGTGGCTTCAGGAGAGTTCATAGTAGTTTAGTTTTTGGAGGGGGGAGCACAGACCACAGGAGGAAGAGTTTGTGAAGAACATGACAAAATCAGTATTTAAGCACATATTATAGGCAAATATTTTCTCCACAGGAGGCCGATTTAGCTCCAGAAATATGGAGTCTATGTGTTATTTATCTCCTGGAATACAGGACCTAAAACTTGATGAGAAATATATAACTTGGACTTGTATGAAGGTACTCCAAGAAGATGGTCATCACAGATGGTCTGAGAAGGCATTGCAGGGGAAAAGCTGCTTAGGTGGTGTCACATTGCCGCTCTTCTCACTCCAAGATCTCTCTCCCTCAGCACAAAATTTCATGGTGTCTTGTTACTTCTTTTCAGGATGATTCTTCCAACATTTCAGAAATCCTTTTGTAATTCACCAGTTACTGTTTAATATGGCTGATGGTCTTCTTTCTACTTAACATGATGAGACTGGAACACATTTCCACCTGACAGTTTTGTGTGCTTGATCCACACCCTTGTGTGTTCTCACACTCTTATACAAACAGGGCAGTTGTCCAGACCATTTGCCCAGTGGGACATGAGGCTCCCCCACTGAGGGGAGGATGGGTGTGAGCTTCATCTTAAACTGCATTTCTGACTTTGAATTGTAGTATTAAAATTTCAATTATTGTAGTAGAAAGAAGTTGTAAGAGGCCGCTTGTTCTCATAGTTTCCTACTTGAGTTCCCAGTGATCTTTCCAATTGACGTTTATTCTTTGCATAAAATGTCTTTTTTCATGTCTCTGTGTTTATACTGATAAAATGGTCATTAAAAGTAGCAGTTTCTTCTATTCATTGCCTGTAGGCTGAAGCCATAAATCTCTTAACAACTATAACCAAAGCATCTGGCAGCCATTTTACATTTGGTTCACAGGAAGAAGTTGCAGTGGAGACATGTGTTAAGCATTCTCCTTGGCAATGTGTAGTTCTATTTGTTTTATATAGAAAAGGAGCATATAAGTGATTTTAAAAGCCTATCAACATAATATTATAGGACAAACCATATATTCCTTTCCCATGGAAATCACATTAGTCAGAGGTGTACATTAATTTGTCAAATCTCTGCATCATTTTATCATTTTTTTTTTGCTCCTTTCCTGCTACATAAACCCATTAAACCTTTCTCTTCACCATATGCAGAGAGGAATAGCAGCCTACCCTCATATTTTTGGTATGCATGTACATAGTGGATATGAATATCTATTATTACAGAAATAAATACAGATAGGGATCTCTCTATTAACATTCTCTGTACACAAAGACAAATGAAAAGACAATGTCATTAGGATCCCAAAGAGAGTCAGTATTGACTGAGGGATGGTGGCTACATTACAATCAGGGGCTGTAGAAAGTTTTAATCTGCTTTTGTCAGACTTTTTTTATTGTGATCAGATTTCTTCTGCAGTACTGAGATGTATCTTTTGGCAAGCCAGGCAAAGAGTTGTAGTACCATGGGAACTATTTAAAAGCGTAGGATCCTCAAGTATGTTACTGATGTGCTAATGCAATTTCATTGATCCCAGCGGAATGTATTATGGTTCATATAGCTGAAGCATGGTGCAGCTGGCAGCAAAATACACAGAGACCTGCTATATCCTCCACTTGTTTAGATAAGTTTATTAGTTCCTGTACTCAGCCGACTCTACCTGCTGCTCACTTATTATTTCTGCAAGCACTGACAAATTGAAAAGGTAACAGGAGGCCCTGGGCTCACTCGGAGCTCAGGCAACTTATGATCTTATGCTTCAGTGCTGTTAAGATGCCACATGCTGTTGTGCTTCCTGTACTACGTTAAAAATCATCTTGCAGATGTCTTTTTACTTCTGTGAGGCTTATTACAAGGCTTATCAGAGGTGGGGAGTCTTGCTCTTCAATTCTTCTCATCCTGCCTCTGGATAAAGGCCATATTGGCTACTGAGCTTGCAAGAGATGAGATAAGCAAATCCTTGGGCCTGAGGGGCAATTGCCTATCATGAGGTCTGCTTTTTAATTAAGAGGGCTGGAAAACAGTGACCTTGCTATATTTTCTACATACAAGTGCAGGAGTAGGATTAGCAATGCATGCTTTCGGGATATTACATTGATTTGAGGGAGTCTTGTTTTCAAAGGAACGTCATCCAACTTCAGCAGGTTTCAATTTTTTACACACGGCAGCTCAGGACACATTACTTATCCTTTACCCAAAGGAAGCACAGTCTTCCTCTTCATAACTAGATGGATGAGCATGTCTGTGAGATGGACACCTTCAGCTGTAGTTCTGCATTCAGAAGGAAGCTACTCATAATATGCCACAAAGGATTTGAGTTGTGCTTGTAACAGCCCTGGGCTGGCCTCTGAGGCAAACTAGATGAATAACTTTCACCAGCTGAGGATCCAGACTCTGCATGAAGAGCAAAGAAGTAACACAGATACATCTGATTCAACAGGAAACTTCTTCTTCGAATCCAATTATATGTAGTGACTGCAAATGAAGAAAGTGCTATACTGTGTTGTAGTAGTTCTGTTACATTCATTCTCCTTCCTCATGCCAAACAATTATTGCCTTCAACAGCAAGAGGAAAAGCAAAGAACATCTCCTCTCCTTTATTTGGTGGTACTGAAAAGCAGTTTGGAAAACTCCACAGCACTTTTCTTCAATCACACAGTACTATTGATTTTTTTCTTTTCAATAATGTCTGTCACTAAGAGGTCTAGGAAAAATATGCCAAGGAACACCAACAAAATTTAGATGGGATGCATTTATGTTAGGAAAAATTTACAAAAATAAGAAAAATAAAATCACTTACATTTTTCCCATTGACTAGGAATTTTCCACAATCCTCATACAAGTACTGAAGAAGGTGAGCAACTTGATCTTAACATTGGCCCCACCCTTCAACACAAGGGATGTGGATTTTTATTGCCATTTATAATTACACAGACTGAGAAAGAAGAGGCAGAGTGAGATTTTCAGTGTACAAATATTCATATTCACAAGTCAAAAATAATATAGTAATTTATTACACGAGGCATTAGCTTACACTGTATTTCATTGCCTAAACAGTTAGAAATTGAGATCACACTTCCTGTAGTATTAAAAGTATGCATTGAATTTTTCCATATTTAAAGTAAAATACCAGAAAAGCAGATAAAAGTTTGCAATGCTATAAGACTGTAAAGGGAAAAGAAAATCAGAGAAAGGTCATTGGAGGCCAGCAAGCAAGAGACTAAAGACAGCTTGCAGAACAAGAAGTTCATTTAAACACAGTAATTTGAAAACAGGCACAACAGGAGACGATCTATATTATCTTTTATTTGCTGAATCTTTTTGCTTTTACTACTGCCAATTCCACCCCTGCAGTTTAGACCTGGCAGCTAAATCTCTGTTGCTTTCCAGCAGCTTTCAGAAAACAGATAAGGAACCAAGCTAGCAAAGAAATAGGCTAAAGTACTCTCACTTTCTCACTCACTGTGTTCAAGTACAGTGAGTGAATCTTTCTTTACAGCATCATCTAGAGGCTTGGGAACTCTTGACAGTAGAAATCTTACACTAACCTAGAAATGTCCGAGTCTATGACTATCCTAAAGTTGTTAATGGTTTTCTAAGTTATTATATACTTTTTAGCAGTATTGTGTATACCTTGGCAAAATAATGAGACTTAGTCAGTTCAAGCTCTAGGCCCCACAAAGGTGACGCTGTCTTGATACGTGAGACTCCAGAGTGGATTGGCTCCTGCAGAGAGAAAGCGGAAGATCTCTAGCTATTATCTAGATGGCATGATCACTCTACAGAGAAATACCCATCATATTTTACAAGAGAAATTCTACATAAAAGATGGTATTAAAAAAAAAAAAAAAGAGAAAAGCAAGAAAAGCATATGAACTATTCTGTTGCTGTGTGCTTGTTGACAGACTTTTATTTTTCATAGAAATGAATATCTGCTGAGCCCAAATATTCTCAACCTATTTAGAAATATTTTCCTCACATCCTTTTTACAAGCAGCTGCAGCATTCTATGTGGCCTACAAAACCAATCTTTTTAAGCTATCAGTGCCTTTGCTTCAATTCTGTTATTTTTCTACCTTGTTGACTCTGCTTTAGGGTCTTAAAAATAAATCAGCAATTCATTCTGTACATCTTTACACCTTAGAAAGTAGTTGAAATGCTGTAATGAGAACGTACACTGTGTTATTATATACTGTGTGCCCAATGATTTCAATAGGAATGCTATGCATTGTCCTCACTTTATAGGAAACTGAACTTTGAGCTTGCATCCCGCTGCCTATCATGGTGCAACACCACAAAGGAAAATCTTGCTTAGAGCTCTGGACACTTTGTCTCTTCTCCCCCAGAGGTAAGTTACGCTCTGTTATTAAGACTACTGAACTTTGCAGTCCTCTCAAGGCAAAGTCCAAAATGAGATCCGGCTTTGATCCTGTCACCAGTGTTTCCTGATGGTTTCTTGCAGTTGAAGCTCTCTAATTTCAAGAACTCTGGTCTCAGATTCTGGCTGATGAACAGGCATGAGCCCTGGTAGCTTCTTTTCTTTCAAGATTTTTTCTTGTATTGTTACAGTCTGATACCTTACTTACCAGTTATGGTATGCCTGTCTATTCAAATGCTACGCTTTCTTTTTGGGGTACCCAACCATCAAAATAAAGTTTTTCAGCTCCTGTGGTCAAAGATCCATAGACTTCCATCTTGGTTTCTACAGCACAAAGAAAAAGTGTTTCTAGAGTGCCTTTGCAATCACTACTTACAATTTTGTCATCCTTGAAAAGGAAGTCTTGGAATTCCTCATTCCCATTCTGTGTGCATTTATCCTGAAACACAAGCTGTTTTCCAGCTTTACTAATTTTGATAGGTATCTTTATACAGTCCATCCTGCTAACTTACTGATTATTTTGTTGAAACAGCAGGATCTGAGTCTCATTTTCTGACCTACAGATCGGTTCACGCTACTTATGTCAGAGGAGACCTACAATTGGAGACGATCAATCATTTCTCAAGGAGAGTTTAATTCAGTAAGACAGAAAATTGCTCTGGAACACAAAGCTCAAGCTGTTCTCTCAAACAGGAGAGGCTAGACAAGAAATATCTGTTATGTGGCATACTTAAAAAAATAATCTTAAAAGGATCTCTTCCTGATCTAAAAGGCACAAACAGTACATCTCTTTTAATCAAAGCACGCAAAAATTTCTTCACATTCAAGGCATCACATCATGATCCCATTAATAGTAAAACTTCCAGACACTGTAATGAAAGAGTGAGCTTTGGGGTTTTTTTCAGCACTACTGGAGTGGGCATGTAATCAACTTCAAAACAAATTTAATTCAAAGACTAATTCTGAAAGTATGTTGATACAAAGGGACCAACACAAACACCTACCAAAGTCTGTAGGAGCCTTTCAGTTGCATATTTTTTAAAGATCATGACTTAATGTGAATGCATTAGAGGCTTTGGTCTTAACTTAAGACAAACTTCATTAAATGATGGAAGAATAACCTAATTAGTCATAATCATAGAAACATAAAATCTGAATGAGACTTAACCTGGCCCAAATCCTCTGGTGTCAATACAATCATAATCCAAATAAAACTGATGATGGTATTAGTGTCAGTCTAGCAGAAAAATTATATAAGATTAAACAAGTATAACCAAAGCATTAAAGAATTAATTTCATTATGCAATATTGAAATTTAAATGACTGATTTCATTTCAGTCATTGGAATTTAAGAACACTCAAAACATTTTATAAGTCTATTATGATAGAAAGTGGAAATTAAAACAGTAGCACCAGCAGAATAAGGTTTCCTAAGCTCATACTGTAAAAGTCAACTGGGTAGATGTGAATTGATCAGTTCCTTCACTTCAGTGTTGAGAAGGAATAAGTAAAAATAGCAATAATATGCATCTATTGAACCATTTCACATTTTCTTGTGCTATAAATTTCTTAAGTAAATGAGCAAATTTTTGCTGCATTGTGATGGCTATAAATCTCAGAAAAACATTTTGGGAATGGGTCAATGCTCTGCAAGCTCAATTAGCTGTGCTACTACCAAGCTGTGAAAATCTACAATAAAAATAAAACAGCTCTAACCCATTAGATTAAAAGTGACTATAAATATTAAGTGTTGTTATAAATGTATTCAACTTTTGGATATGTCACCTGATTTTTGAAGCTTTGTTTAAGATTTAATTCTTAAAGGATATCAGCATGTTTTCTTGCCATGGATTTCTGATACCTCCTGAGAAAGCATTTAAAACATGAATTGAGGGAGAATCTATTAGTAATAAAATACAGCTTTGTTCATATTCTATTTGCATTTTTTTATTTAATTTTTCATTGTACTTCACAAAAACTTACTTGCTTTGGAAAACAAAGCAGTCAAGTTGGAAACTAACAGATATGATTTCAGTAACCAAAGGTATACTTTAAATGGGATGCTTATAAAGCAAACTTAGATGCAAGTAAGTTTTAATAAGACAATTTTGATTAATAAATAACCTTCTCAAACTTATACTTTGCATTTGAATACAGGGAATTACTGCAAAATGAGATTAAATAAAAGATGAGAAGAAAATTGTTTCCTTCCCCCATGTCCATGTTCCGAGTGATTCTGCAGTCCTGAGACCTGTTGCCTTGTCAGAAACCTCTTAGGGACGCAGTGACATTTCTTAATGAACCAGAACCAGCTTCTCAGTGTGGTTCTGGGT
>JAOXNG010000021.1:114895189-114908195 GCA_028566535.1 Scolopax minor | reverse complement strand
GGGGGCGGATTTTTCTGGTTTCAGTGAAACCCAAAAATATGTCATTTTGCTTCAGCTTGATTTTTGTGTTGTGTTTTTTGGGGTGGTGAGGTCTACTTTAGCCTTTAGATTGATTTGGGTGTGCTGTATATACATAAGAATATTTAGGAATTCTTGGAGACTGTTTTTGACCTTCAACTGCAAAAACAGATAGACTTGTTTCTCTCCTTTTACCCTTAAAACCACAACAATACCACTTTCCAGCATAAGTCTGTGCTTTAGGAAGCATACAAGTTCTTTCCAGATAACAATTAAATGAAACCAGTGAAAAGCTCTGTTGCACCTTGTGTGGAGGATAAAATCACCACTGTTTGGGATAGAGCAAGGCCACAGCCTGAAGGAGTATGTGGATATTCCCAAGGTTATTACAAAACTGCGATAACATGAAGCCCATTCCTGACACAATTCAGTCCATAGCAAGCTCCAGAGAAATGATGACAATTTGGTAATTCCAATTATAGATGTGTGTGGATATTGGTAGGATTAGGTATCTTGCCAAGCGTATAGTGAGAAAATGGTAGTGCTGATATCCTTTGCAAGCCTGTTTTTGCAACTTCCGCTCATATTTAATAGAAATCTGTGTAACCCCTCTCTTATAACCTGATAAAAGAATCAACAAAAGCTATAAGAGATTTCACTAACTGATCTCCCAAGGGCACAGATGAGTATCACAGAATCAGAGCCCTAGTTTTCAAACCTCATTGATGGTTTAGCTTTGCTCTCTCCAGTTACTGCTCTTGACCAGAATTGTAGTATATGTTTGTCATTACAATTCCAGCACCATATTCATCTGATAAAGATTCAAACAATAGAGTACGTACCATGAAATTAATCTAGTGTTCTGGCAAAAAATAAGAGCAATGGGAATTGATGTGGTACAAGCTTAATCCATTCTTCTTCGAGTCTCACTAACTACAAGGTCCACTTGGGATTGTTATATGGGCCGGATTTTAGGTTGGATGAAGTTTATGAGAATAGACTAATAAGTATGTATTGATTTTATCTAAGCAAAGACAATTACAGTACACTCATCCAATTCTTTTCAGTGCCCCATAGATTTTATGAGTATATATGTTAACGGAAAAAATAATTTTTTTAAAATCAAGATAAGAATAGATCCTTAGCAGAAAGTATGTATTCCCTGGATTTTGCTGTGAGAGGCTTGATTTTTTGAGAATGCCTTGTATAAAATTCACAAGATAGAAGGGACCATTAGAAGCAAACCCATGCACAAAAGAATCTATATTAACAGAAGAAAATCCTGTTCAATTTTTTGTCAGCTCCTAAATTGCCTGTCATCATTCCTTTTTCTGTCCTGTTTCCTGTCAGATACTGTGAGCATCTACTCAATGGCAACATGAGACACGAAACAATTCTAAGATGCTCCAGGTGACTTCTGCTCAGTTCCTCAACCCCATCTGGTCTGAAGATGCTTGTGTCGTCAACAGCATATGAGAATGTATGGATGCCTACAATTTACTGTGACTAAATAGTGGTGACTGCAAATGACAGTGATAATGATATCCTGGCAATCAGAGCTGAGGATGAGTCACATGCTGGTTTTAAAATGGAACAAAGAAGACCAATTGTATTTCAATTCTGCAGGTGCCGGAAATTGCACTGGGGTAAATCAGTGTAGAGGACTCATTTTTTGTGGTTTTCTGATAACTCTGGAAAGTAGAAGCTCAAGCAAAAATTTGGGTTGACCTGAAACAAATACTTTCAGATAGTTTTTGTTAAAAAAAAAAGTAAAATCCAGAAACAAAAATATTTTGGATTCCACAATTATTTCAATTCCAGACATTTCTCCCAAGCTAAACCCAAAGAACACTGAAAATTAAGATAATTTCATATAAAAACTTTTGTGCAATTGTTAGGAAAAAAGTGAATATTTTCTAATTATTTTATTAATGTTGGGTTAGGAGCTGGAAATTTGGAAAACTTTATGCACAAGATCTGCAGTTTTGCAAAAAAAAAAAAAAGTGAATTTGAAAACTTTTGCACAGCTTCATATCTAGGACTTATGTGAAATATGATTCCATGTGACTGAAATTACAAATACACCTATTGGGGTGGTGATTTGAATTTAATTTCACTGAATTTTTAGAGTTGGAAGGGACCATAGAGATCATCTAATAATTAATAGTGAGGCTATGCCTCAAATATAATATTTTTTATAAAATAACTTTGGCTCAAGGGAAGTTGTCTTCATTTTGTGTTTCTGCAGGCAGAAGTGATTGACTTTGTGCAGGTAATGCTCTGAGGAGTCCATGTCACAGAATCCATTTTGTCCTCTAATCCAGAAAGGACAAGACAAAGACAGCCCCAACTCCAAAAAGTAATAGCTTGTGCTGTTCAGTTCTCAGATCCCTGATTCAGCTACTATTTATATCAGCAAAAATAGCAGCTCTTATACCTGTATCCTAAGTGCACGTTAGGAATTGGAGTTGAAGCCATTTCAGGGTTATGTTTGTAATGCACAAGTGTCTGTCTAACCTAACCCATTATCTCTGGGATTGCAGAGGTATTACTGACACTTCAAAAATGTATCATAAGAATATTCTACAAAATACTAAAAGTGCTTGCTAAGTCTTGTAGGACTCTGAAGAGCAAATTCTTCCCGCATCTGTGGCTGAAAAGGTGCTACTGTCTCATTGACAATCCAAATATCTTTCATAGAATTTTATGAAAAATGAAAAGTGTTATCAGCAATTGTAATTCACGCTTAAACGGGACTCTCATTCAGACTATCTCTATTTTACAAGCAAGCCTCACTGCTGATCTCTGCATGTCATCGCATCCATTTTATGGAGTGCGCTGATGCTGAACGGGGTGTACCAGCCATGCAAGATCTCATTTGCTATCTTGAGAGATAAACTCTTGTAGACCTCGTGTGTGGTACCAGTGATGTGTCTGTGAGACCTCATAGCAAAGCCATGCTGGACACCCAGAGCTCGGGCAGTGCTGGATCCTGTTGCAGCTGTTATTAAGGAGATCCTCTGGAAAGAAGAGCAGGAGATTGGGCTGAAAATCTCTATGACAACTGTCATGCTGCTAAATTCTGTCCTTGGGCAAACACAGCACCTCTTGTTTTTAAATCTCATTGATATTTTGGGGGTTTCTAGATGTCCCTAACCCTGCCAGGGTACAGCCAAATTCTCACCTTGCTTTTAAAGAGGATTATGCATGTGCACACAACCTTTTAAATACTCATTATTTCAGAACCTGCTTTAAAACCTTCTGATGTTTTTATTACAGTTTTTATATTCTAGATGAAAAATTACCAAGGAAAAAAGGGAAGATATTTCTTGCCTTTCTTTTTGCAGTGAATCTACATAAGACATTTAACAAAATCTTTTTCCCTCTACTTTAGTCAGTGGATATTAACAGAAAATGTAAGAAAGAGAGAAGAAAAATACTCATGAAGGTAAGCAAATGGAAAATGTAGATCAATGAAAATGGCTGCATCTTTCTGAACAAACCAAAACCTGAACTGAACTTCTAGAATCCAAAATCAATTTCCCACTACCCTCATCTCACTCTTCTGGCTTACAGGCCAAGCCAGGGACAGAAAGAAGAAGGATTTCAGATGAAATCCAACCCTGGACCATTTTCAAGAGCCTCAATGGACTGGTCACCATCAGTAAAGAGCAGTTCATGGTTAAAAGATAACAAAAGTCACCAATTGTTAATTGGAATAAGTAATTTTCATTACTCTGTGCAAAATTACTTCCTTATCAGATTCTCAGATCCCATAATCCTGCAGATTATACAGGTGTCCACTTCAGCTTCACAAAGAAGACAGAGCATGTTGCTGTTGTTGTCATCCTCTCTATATAAAAGACTTCTACATAATTATTGGTTTATAACAAAGAAAAGCAAAGCCTCTTTCTTTCAGGCACCTCCGTGCCATTCTGGGACTTAAAGCTATTTTCATACTCTGCTTATTCTCCTCTGAGATGTGCATGGATCTGGTAACCAGGATGCCACAGACATCACTGTGGCTCAGTCAGGGCCCCATTCTGCATGAATGGTTTTCTTGCTTTTCTAGAAGGTAGTGGACTTGCTTAATCCACTTTATGTATTCAGGACATTGGCTTCTGCTACTCTGTGACAGAATTCACCTGGTCAAAGACAGTAGCTTGCTGAAGTTTTTTAAAGTAACCACCAACTCTCAGAAAAATATGGAAAGGCAGAAATTCTGCAATTAAACAATTTTTTACTGGACTCCAGAGGTGTTTTAATGGATTTAATTCATTGGTATTTAAATTTATTTAATGATTGGCATTTAAAATCAGGCTGTGAATGTCCTCTCCCACTTTTAAGTCTTTGTAACAAGGATAAAATTCAAAAACATCTGTTATTTGCTTACATATCACAACAGAACAAATACCTGAGAGATTCATGCCGCTGCTACCAGTTTCCCTTCCACACCCTGAGGGCTTCACCCATACTAAATGCAATTTATTTTGAGAATTTTCATGTTGACAAAGGATTCTGCATCATTCAGTGCTTAATGACAGACAGCAAAGTTCCTAAAATAGCAAGTGCCATTGGCCAGCAGGAGGCAAATAAGTATGATATCCTTGTGATTAATCAGATAATCACTGAAGGAGGTTATCTTTGCTATGTTAGCAAGGAGAACTGTTTTGTTCTCTTCCTCTCCTACTCATTTTATCCCCAAAACAATCCATTCTCTGTCACTATGGAGTAAGCAGTTCAGTAGAGACTTCCCAATAATTGGGGTTTAATTAATTGGGATTAAATACTAAAGAAACTTGCAACTGTAAATGTGTTAGACTGAATCTAGAAAGGAAATAAAACCTGGAATTAATCTCAAAGTCTGTGTTGCTGCCATTCAGAAACTATTTATTCAAGGTTTGATTTAAAAAAAAAAAAAAGCATGAGGACATGGGATTGATAATTAATCCAGAGTATTGGGGTATTGGGAATTTTAGGTTATCAGTGGACAAAATGATGTGTGTCCTAGTTGAACAATCTATGAACTTCTTTTGGTGCTATTGGAAGAGGGAGATTGTGACTCCAAGTGATGAAGCAGTTTTCTGATGGAGTAATTTATGGGAAAAGATTAAAAGGTCTCAGCTTTACTCCAAAAAGTTTTAGTAAGACCCAGCCACTGGGGTGATCCAAAGGGATGACAAGTAGTTTACTTGCTTTTCAAGCTTTTAGGAACCTGAGCCAAAGCTCTGAAACATATAGGGACATGACATATTGGCTTTAGTAGCTTCTGATCTGCCCTTTTGTGCCAATGCTTAAATATACATCACAGAATGACCAATCCTATATCAACATCTCTGGCAATACCATTATGTAGAAATAAGGTCTGGGCACTGCTGTATTTTCTGCTTCCAGACAGAAGGTAGGCAAATGTTGCTCGATAGTTAATAGTTAATAGATAGCAGGTCTGCTATCTCATTGCAATTCAGGTGCCCTTCATCTTTTTGACATAATCTTTGTTCTCATGGATATTAGTGTGTCCCATGAGCTATTTGCAAACCACACAACAAATAGCAGTACTGAGAGGAAAGAATGGAGTCAGCATCATTGGGTCTGCTTAATAACGAGCAACAAGACATTTTGAATGTAGATCATGTTCTTAAATTAACAAACTACATGAAAAAGAAGGGGGGACAGAAGGAAGAAACTAGACCAGGCAGATCAAAATCAGATTTCCCAACTTTTGAAGTCTTTGCTCAAACCATTGGATTGTATATACAGACTAATTAAGTTGTCTGAAAAAGAGACACCAAACGCTGTACAGCAGCAAAATCTGGCAGTAGCATACTTCTTTCCTTGTTAATTCTTGCAGCTTGAAGAATCTGGTTTCTGTTTCAATGCTTTTAAAGATAGTTTTTTATTTGCCATATTTCACTGATAATTATTTCATGCAGCAACTTTTATACAAGAGTTTCTGTATGAATATGCTCCAGATGTCTATTAAATTTGATGAATGTATTTTGGTATTAACATTCTGTAATATGTAAAACAGTTGCAAAAGGACAGATGGCCCCTTGTAATTACTATCTCTGTTGATTATTTATATTTCTGTGTTGTCTAGAACTCCAAAAGCCAAGAAGATTGCTATGTGAAGTGCTGTTTATTCCCAATGAAAAAGACTGACCAAGGCAAGAGTAATTTGATAGGTAAGAGAGAGAGAAAAGAAGATATATTTCCTACAATTGTACAGATAAGATGCTGAGGAATAAAAATGAGAAGACAGTGGCTACATTTCTACTAGCAAACTAAGCAGTACCAAGGGTTTTTTCCTGGATCTGGGATAAAATGTGTCCCAACTGTTAAGCACTCTTAATATCCAAAAAAAGATGTCTGAATTTAAGTGTCTGCCCCATTATGACTTTCAAATTGTGCCCAGAAATTGTCTGGGAGGTTACTAGCTGGATCAGTCTAAAAACAGTTTCAACCACTAGTCTAATCATCAAAAGTAGAGAAGGTTGAATTGTAGTGCCCCAGTGTTGTCTAATTTATGCATATAGATGTGGCACGATTTTAACACAGGATCTAAATGACACCACATTAATACCTATGAACTGATCATGTAACTGCCCATTACGTACATCATTAAGTACATGTACACACTTAGTCTAGGGGAAATACCCTAAAAATACTTATCTTCCTATCTATGGGAGTTAAATCAGGTCCTTGATGTTGCATTGCCGCAGGAGCTAATGACACCAGACCCCCACCTTCTATTTAGTGATGGCAACAGCAACTGAAATCAGTACTCACATGTGCTTCTCAATATGAGAAAATCCCAGATACATGTTTGGTAAGACAAGTTGGGTATGCAAACTTCATTAAAGAAACATTTTTTTAAAAGTTCCTTTTGGGAAAATAAGTGTTCTAAAAAATCATTTTTAGTGTCTCAACAAAAAGACCTCCTTTTAGCTTTTTCTTGGAACTTGGATTAGTAATGGAGAGAATATCTCCAAGGACAGATATCACACATCCTCTGCAGGTACCTGTGCTAAAATTGTGACCACCCTCATGGTAAAAAATAATTTCCTTATATTGAATTTGAATTCACATTCTTGTAGCAAATAACCACAGTCTCTCCTGCTGTCACCATGCTCTTCTCTGAGAAGTCTCTTGGTCTTTTTTGTTTTCTCCAATCAGAGAGATGTAGCCAGAAATAGGATCCCCCCTGAATCTTTCTCCTTTTTTTCCAAGCTGGACAAACTCAGTTTCCTTATCTGCTTCTTGTACATCTTGTTCTCCCACTCCCCATACTGGACTCACCCCAGTATGTCTATGTGTCTCTTGCATTTGGGGAGCCCAAAACCAGGACACAGTTGTCCAGCTGGGTATCTCAAGTGCTGACTGGAAGAAAAGGATCACTTTACCTAGACATGCTGGCTGAATTCTTCCTAACCAAGCCCAGGAAGATGTTGACCTTCTTTATCACAATGGCATATTGCTGGTTCGTGGTCAACTTTTTGTCCACTAGGACAGTTACTCTTCTCCAAAGCCACTTTCCAGATGGTCACTTCCCATCTGGTACTGGTGCATGGGCTTACTTTGCCCCAGGGGAAGAAGTCTGCTTTTGCCTTTGTTGAACTTCCTGAGACTCCTGTCAACCCATCTTCCAGGCTGATAGGTCTGCCTGAATAGCAATTATCTTCTGCAAACTTGCTGAGAGAGAACTCTGGCATGTCATAAAGGTGCTAAGTGGTAACCACTGGACCTAGTATTGATCACTAAGGGATGTTACCAGTAACCAGCCACCAGCTGAACTTAATGCTTACAATCACTTGGTCTTTAACATATTACCCTTTTTAGTTAGTTAATTAATTTCTATCCAGAATTAAAAAAAAAAAAAAAAAATGAAGGAATACCTTTTGTGATAGTAGGATGACATATGTGAATGAAAATCAAAAATATGTCTATAATAATTAGTGACAAGCTCTGGACTGAAGAAGAAAACTGATATTAATGATGGTTTTGTCAGATTCTGTTTCCAGTGCATTCTGCTGCTAGGTTAACCTTGGATTATTTAGAGACTGGGTAATTTTCTATTTATGATGTTAAAACTTAAGAGTAATTCTTCATTTACTTAATATTACTGCCAATAGCAGTATATTATAACTATTGTAATATCGGTTACAAGTCTATAACTAGTCTACAACTACTTCAATAACTTCAGCTTCAAGATTAACCTGAGTTGGCTGAAGTAAATTAAATAATCTACTAGGATTTCTATGACTGAATTCCTTTGTTTTCAGTTAGGAAATAAATTAGAGGTATATGCATTCAGGACCAGGACCTCAGAGCAGTTCTGTAAATATAGAGCAGGATTGTCTCTGAACTTAACATTTCTTTATGTCGAATCAGAGCACTGGAGTTTTTTCATTTCCATTCTTATCTCTATTGGAATGGTGTAAGACCATAAGATAAAGGCACCCCACTGAGTTATTATATAACCTTAAGAAAATGGTCTGTCCTTGTCTGGACAGGAGAGGGATGATAACAAAAGCCCTTCCCAGGAAACATTCAGGCACATTCCTAAATATATCTTTAGGATGAATATTGGCAATCCATAAAGTTAACCACCTTTATGAATTATTTACGGATTCTAAGCTCTAAGGGATGGGTGTGCAATTCTCTCCACTGCCTTAAAAGCTCTGCCTGTGATACAAATTATGACCTAATTATAAATTCAGTATAAGACTCTGTTGAAAACAAGTCTGTTTTGCCTCCATGAGAGCAGCTAGGAGCAGCCACACAGAATAGCAGTGGTGCTGCTGGTAGTGGGTCTCCTGTTAAGACACCGTCACTTGATCGTGCTTGATGTCACGGTGTTCCCATTGTATCTGTCCCCCTACCACTTCTCTGGGCCAGCACGAAAATCATGCAAGCAGCAAACAAATATTCAACTAACATGAGCCAAAGATTTTATTTTAGCAAACTTTATGTTGCCCTATGGCTTCTTTCCCCTCTTTTTGTTATTTGTTGCCACTGAATTAAGACATTAAAGGTTGTCTTTTGGAATGGAACATCCAAATACTGCAATTTTTAAAGAAAGAATGAAGCTATATCAGCCATATCACACTGTTGCCTGTGGGAACTCCTTTTAAGTGAACTTCATTACAGATGCCAAGGGGCACTGTCTTGTCTGTCTTGCCTCTTAACTCTTTTCTCCTTTCCTTCCAACAGTGCTCTGTCACTTCTGTTTCATGCCACATTTCTTAGATTTCTTCTAGAAGCATTTTCTGCCGTGGTAGAGAAATGCAGTCACTGTTCCCTTTACTATTAATTAATCTAAAATGCCTACACAATTCCTTCCATAGACAGTTTCGCTCAAGTGTCTATTTTCCTTTGGATCAAAGACGTTCCCTAAATGTGTTCCCATACTTACTGACCCTGTTTCATTTTCTTTTGGCTTTGTAAAGCACATCTTTGTCAGACAATTAAGACAATGGATCTCTAAAAGTTTGTGCCTTCATTTTAATCTCTTAGACTGGCTCTCTTTACGCAGATGAACATTCAAATGTATGCCTACATGTGGTATGTACAGACAGACAGATAAAAACATGCATTCATAAAACATAAGAGTGAAAAATTGCCTGTACACAGAAGGTTTAGAAATACCAGAACCAAATCAATAGTTCTTTTAAATGACTGCTTTGTTTTTAAATCGTGGCTGTTGTGGCACCTTTACTCACTTTATAATTGGCTGGCCAGTGAGCGAAGTGTGAGTCGTGTGAGTTGTCCTATTGGCCAGACTGCAGGCTGTGGACAAGGTGAGCAAAAGGCAGAGACCATCACTCTTGAGTTGTGTGATAAAGGATGTAAAACCAGAGCAAGCTTTGTCTCTGCACTGTCCCAGTTACTTCTAGATACTTTCAGGTTTTAAATGCAAGAACAGCATTATGCAAAATGCATAAATAGGTATACCTTAGTTCTTTCTTAGGTCTAACCTAGTGAAGAAAGTAAGCCATTCTTTCAGATTTCAGTGGGCTTTTTTAAGACCAACACCCCTGATGGCTTGATTGGTTTTTAGGATTAGTCTTTCTGGCTATATAACTCAAGAGACTGGAAACTCCCTGACATCATGAGGAGGTTTAGGGTCCCCTGGTGATAGAGGTTCATGAATGGAAGTAGGATGGCCACTCAGCATCATGCACAAGGCAACCTCATTGCTCAGACACACCAGAGTTACAACAGTAACAGGAGTCAAAACAGATTGGGAAATGCCATGTGGGTGGCTGCAAGAATATCAAGACAGCATTAGACCGTGGTCCATCTCGTTCACAGTGTTACATTAAAAGCTATCTTCTGTATATACTTAATTTCTTAATTAGATGGAAGACAATAAAAGTCTTGCCCCCTTATGGAAATCAAGCCTTTCTCATATACACCAGTTTCAGCAATCAAACACCAAAGAGTCTGTCATCACCTGTGTGAATTTCAGAAAGGCCAGGTTCAACTCTGTGAAGGATGAATCTGTTTGTAGTCAATAAACACACAGAGTTCACCCACCTGCGTGTGGGGCAGGAAACATTTGCCCACTTTTCACGGCCTGCATTGGACCATCAAACAAACGAGTTTGCCCACTTCTTTCTTTAGCACCAAAAGAGTAAATTACATTTTCCCATTAACCACAAGGGTTGTTTACCTCAGCTGGAAGTATCTAGCTAGAATGTTACACAACACTGATATAAATGCATTACTTCAGAAATTAGTGCCAATAGAATTCAGTGCAATGTTTAGACAAGGCAATGGAAGGGAAGGGCAGTTAAATAAGATGCTTAAGCCATTAAATGTTTACATTATAAATATTTAGTTTTGGAAACTAGACACGCTGCTATTCCGTGAATGTCACCGGCTATTAATTGTATAATCTGAGATTGTAAACACACTTCTGTTGTTTTTAAAGCATTTGGGGCTTTAAAGGCTGAGAACAGTTGAAAAGCAGTCAAAATTTATTACCAAATATCTTGTTCACCAGACAGATTTCCTTAATAGCTTTTTCCTTGGAAGGGTTTGAAATTGCACCATTTCATATCTCAAAGCAACCATCTCAGAGATGAATTGGAAACATTGAAGATGAAGGAGGCTCCAGTAAGTCTTCAGAAACTCATAAATGGGTGATCTTGCTGTAAAAATTTTCCAAGTACCCACATATGAGTATAAGAATACCTATTCCAAGCAAGAGTAAATGTCCTTTTTTGGCAGTGTCCTGCCACCAGCAGTGACTGCAAGCAAGTATATAATGTGTAAGAACATGAAAAAAGTAAAGTAAATGTTAATTTTCTCACATGTTCTGCCTGCCACTTGCAAGGGCTCTCCGATAGCAATTCTGTTCAGTCTAAGTTACGCTGACATCAATACAAGCATCTTCTACTTAAATAAATTTACAATATTAGCACACTAGTCAGGCTGAGGGTTTTTATTCCATTTTATAGTCTTTCCCTCCCTCAGTCTTTCTTTTCATTATAGTACCACTGGCCTCCAGCTACACTAGGCTGCATGATATCTCTCAAATCACAAGGCTACCATCACAGAGGCTTAGACCATATAATAATGGATGCAAAGCAGGCAATTGGGTCATATGAAGTGCACACCTGTATGCAACAGTGCACGTTGTGGGTGTCCTAGCAGGCATCTTACAGCATGTAGTGGATGGCCCTTCCCAACTTTCCAAAATCAGTACTCTGCCATGGCATTCTCCTGGCTGCAAGCCAAAGCTGGTGATAGGCTGCTTTGCAGTCCCAATATGATTAAGGTCATAGAATCATGGAATCATAAACTCATAGAATCATTTGTGTTGGAAAAGACCTTTGAGAAGATCAAGTCCAGCCATTAACCTAACATGCCAAGTCTACCACTAAACCATGTTCCTCAGCACCACGTCTACCTATATCTTAAATACTTCCAGGAATGGTGACTCATCCACTTCCATGGGCAACCTGTTCCAATGTTTGATAACCATTTGGGTGAAGAAATTTTTCCTAATATCCATCCTAAGCCTCTCCTGGCACAACTGGGTGCAACATTTCCTCTTGTCTTATCGCTTGTTACTTGGAGAAGAAACTGACCCCCACTTGGCTACAACAACTTTCAGGTAGTTGTAGAGAATGACAAGGTCTCCCCTCAGACTTCTTTTCTCTAGACTGAAAAACCCCAGCTCCCTCAGCTGCTCCTCATAAGACTTGTTCTCCAGACCCCTCACCAGTTTTTGTTTCTCTTGTTTGGATGCAATGACCACAGGCAGCTGCAACAGGGAATCAAACACCAGGAGGGAAGTAAACACTCTGTGCTATAGGTATGAGAGGCACAAGTACAGTAAGGGGTGGGTGCAAATTAAGGAGGAGAAGAGCTTGAAGTGAGAGCTAAATCCTCAATCTCATCCTCAGCATACGTTTGGCAGGTGTGTGGAGGGAGAGGGGAGAAAGTCGGGTGTCAGGCTTATGCATCTCCTCTCTGGCAATGGGATCCCCATGTGCCTTCACTTGTAGCCTTAGCCAGTTCACTTTCCTAATTTCCAGGACTTCCAGAGGGCAATTAAACCTTTAAATGACCTCTCAGCTGCAAAAGAAGCATATAGCATGCAAATTAATCAATCCCATCTCAGATGGGTAATTCTGTACATAGCAGTCAAGTCTGTGAAAGCTACGTAAAATGAGAACATCAGCAAAAACCTGACTCTTCCCTCTTCTAGCCTCAAACTGGTGCTTTCTCTTCCCCTCCCTAAATCAACTCTCCTTTTAATTAATATTTTACTTGTAACTGATTTCTTTGTGGAGGTGACAATGCATGTGTGTATGTTTGCATGTGGGCTTATCAGAGAAATGCAATGTCAGTGGAGCAGCAATATGCATTGTTGAGAGCTGGCTAAGTAAACAAGTTGTATTTAACAAAAAAACAGACTTTCACATTTGTGAACACTTCTGATCATTCAGTTTGAACATCCTCCTCCTTCACCTTT